>OMLM01003531.1:22323-34591 GCA_900302695.1 Helostoma temminkii
TTTAATGCTGCCACATTGAGTGTTTTAATGTAAATATATAAAAATAGAGTTGCTATGTCCCAGCCTAGGGGAAAACCTGAGACAACATTAATTGAGGCTCTCACAGAAATTGGCAGCAAACTTAGTATCTGCTCTAATTATTTATTAGTACTTTAATACTTCTTAATCAAGGGATATTTAAACATCAGGGTAGGTCTAGCAAAGCAACAAACGAACAAAGCTAAATAAATGAAACCTTATTTTGCTAATCAGAAAGAAAGATACAAAAGTCTTATCTAAACTCCTACCTTAAAACAGATTGCAGGTAATAATTTAATGTAAATGGCTAAAACCACCCCACCCCTAATTCCCAAGATCTCAGGCCTGTAAATATGGTACTGTTTACAACATGCTGTATACCAAATTCTGGGAAACCTACATTCATTCACACTCGACATTCAAAACACTCGCCTGTAGCCCATTTCACAGAGCCACATACACACCCAGTATTCCACAATATACTAACCATATCAGGACTATAAAAGAGAGCTGCAGTGTTTTAAAATCTTGTTAAAGCAATCAGCCTAGAAATCCCAGGTGAAATCACTTTTGTTGCATAACGGTTGCTGTGTTGGGCTCTGCAGTTTCAGTTTAGTTTAAATGTTTGTATTTAATCATATACAATATCAAATACACTATACATTGATTGGTGATCAGCATAAAGATGCTGCAGTGGATACTTCTCCTGTTGCTGTTTTCCTCTGTTAAAATTGAGACTTTGCTCTAATCTGCCATAAATTGAGACTAAATTTATATAACGTCTCATTTTAAACCAGTTTAGTACTGTGTCTAACTCCTCACCTTCACCACTTTATTTTTTTTTAGGCTTGTGATTTTGCGTGTGCACTCCCATGGGTTGGTCACCATTGATCTGCAGTGTTATGAAGAAGACAACCTTTCACAACTAGACAATGTAGGTGACATATAAAAACATATGAAATCTATTACTTAAAGCCAAAACATAAGTGTCACAGTAGAGCAACATCTCCTGGATTCATGGAGACATAAAAATTGGTTTGAAGGATGAGACTGAGAACAGCTTTACTTCGTAAATTGCTGCGGTATATGTGACCAGCACATATCACAATGACCAGAGCCCACCTGAAAATGACCAGGCTCTCAACTTGCAATAGATCATGAAGTAGATACACACAAACTAAACCTAAACAAAATGTCTGCTGAATTGTAAAGTGCTTGTGTTTTGGCTTTAGAATACTGCATGAATAGCACTATAAATTATCCCAGTAGTTGCCAAATATTTTCATATACTTGTGTTTACTTTGTGGTGTTTTAGATTCTGCTGTTTCTTCACAGCTTTTAAATGCACTGGAAAAGAAGCTAAAAACTCTCTTAAATGGCAATATTACAAGAATTAAAAGGTAACTATCGCTTCATACTGTAGAAAGTCATCACATAATCATATATCATTTAGCTTGCATGTTGCAGTGAGATTGAACTATATTGTTCACCTTTCTCTCCCAAGGCTCCCAGCCCTCATAAGAGGAGCAAAGGTTGACCGATACTGGCCCACAGCTGATGGCAGACTCATCGAGTATGACATTGACCGGGTGGTGTATGAAGAAGAATCTGCATACCAAAACATAAAAATATTGCACTCACAGCAGTTTGGAAACATTCTAGTACTTAATGGAGATGTTAGTAAGTATATGCAGCAATACACCATGTTTGATATTTTGACATACAGTCACTTTGGCTTCATCAATTGATGCTAAATAAATTGTGTTTTTTGACCGATTGTCTTAGTGTATAAATGGTTATTCACCTTGCAGACTTGGCAGAGAGTGATTTGGCCTACACCCAAGCCATCATGGGCAGCGGGAAAGAGAATTATGCTGGAAAAGAGGTGCTGATATTAGGAGGAGGTGATGGGGGCATCCTTGCTGAAGTGGTCAAGCAAAAGCCAAAGATGATTACCATGGTGGAAATATCCTTTGTATTTTCTGTTTTGCTGAAAATATTGCTGAAAACTTTGTTGTTTTTCTCAAGATAATGTAATTTTCTGTCACATAGTTTTTACTAATATGGATAATTGTACATCTACACATGACTGATGATTCCATAACAAAGTTCGTACATTGACCAGAAGGTGATAGACGGATGCAAAATGCACATGAGAAAAACTTGTGGCAATATCCTTGACAACCTTACGGGAGATGGTTACCAAGTGAGTACTGAAGTTTTTGTTCACTAAGTGTAGCATTGGTGATGCTGAATAACTGATTTCATAAAAGATGTTATCAGCTGTTTTTTCTCTTCAGCTCTGTGTGGAAATATCAAATATGTATTCATCATGAATGAATGGTGCACATACGAAGCTGGAAGAAAATCAGAGAGGAGGGGTAAAGGAGAATAAGAGATTTTATCTGACCACATGTTGCATTTATAATAACAAAAGCAATTAACGTTATTTTATTTAAATTTTTAATAACGACTTCCTGTCAGAATTACAGGTGTCATTATATATTTAGCTCCATCTATCTAGCTAATATATATTATATATGTTACTCTTTGTATTCAGTACTTTTGTCCCCCTGTAGGATTGTCTATTTTAGTGATATAATTGGTTAGAAATGAAGCTGTTGAACGTCTGATGGATACCCTGATCAAGAGCGAGCCAGTTTCATGTTCTGGTAAACCCGAAAAACAAGATAGGTGCCCCATTGATCTCGGTTTGTGATAAGAGACCCAATGTGAAGACTGAAAGAGTTGACAACTACTTATTGCTTACACTTTGAGATTT
The DNA here is from genome assembly GCA_900302695.1 of Helostoma temminkii. Taxonomy (NCBI): domain Eukaryota; kingdom Metazoa; phylum Chordata; class Actinopteri; order Anabantiformes; family Helostomatidae; genus Helostoma; species Helostoma temminkii. Next base: position 25,124 of record OMLM01003531.1, read on the forward strand.
TACTGAATTTCACAATAGAACAAGTTGAGTGTGACAACTCTTGTATTTGAAACAGTGTGGACAGTTGTGATCTGACTGAATTTTCAAAATAAAAGAATACTAAGATTAAGTTAATTGGATTGTCTTTGTCTCACAGATACTAGTAGAGGACTGTGTCCCTGTGCTGAAGAAGTATGTTAAGGAAGGAAGGACGTTTGATTACGTAATTAATGACCTCACTGCAGTCCCAATATCCACGGAGCCAGAAGAAGGTGTTAATATTTTGCATATACTGTCTTCTGTGTGTGTGGATCTTCATATATTTACAGTGTCTGTGGTGATGCATGAATATGGTGCAGAGATGTTCATCTCATGTCTGAACTTACTTCTAGACTCAACATGGGAGTTCCTGCGTCTCATCTTGGATTTGTCAATAAAAGTTCTGCACCCCAGTGGGAAATATTTCACACAGGTGAGTCTTGTCTTTTCAGTGACTGCTGAGTATGTTTAGCTCCAGCTGTTAATATTGGCATTGTTATTTCAGTACTTATATTGTGTTTATTTAATGGGCTTTGACTAAGAAGCTTTGTTTCCCTTCCTTTATTAAATATAATGCTGTGAAAAGGTTCCTCAGGAAGTAAACCTTCCTGTTTTTGTTTTATGTTTTTGCATATTTCTCACACTTAAATGATTCAGATCATTTAATAAATATTACACAAGATTTTTTTAAAATGATGAATTAATTTTTAAGGGGAAATGAACTGTCTAAACCTGCCTGGCCTGCCACTCTGTCCATGCTTATTTTTACAGAAACTTTTCGCATCTCTCTTCCTTCTTCTGTGTAATATATTATTTTATTATATGATATTTGCAAGGAGGACACATATCATGGTTAAACCACCTGAATATCAGTTAAGAGAAGAAACGATAGGAGGGATCCAATTGTCAAACAGGAATATTTTTATAGAAAATCGAAAAGTCAATTTCATATAAACCTGAATGTGAACATTTCTCATATATATTTTTTGATACTGTCATCAGGGTAACAGCGTGAATCTGACTGAGGCACTGAGTCTGTATGAGGAACAGCTGGGAAAACTCTCATGTCCCGTGGACTTTTCCAAAGAGGTGGTGTGTGTGCCCTCCTACTCTGAGCTGTATCCTTTCATCAGTCAAGCTTTTATTAATATTAATGTTGTAATGCAGGTCAGAAACTTTGTTGTAACATGTTCTCATTCACAAAAGCACAATATTATCCTAACCACTAGAAATTATGCAATGCTACAAAAATGTGATCCATGTTGTGACTGTCTCCCTCGAGATAATTGAATGCTGTCATATTTTGTTGTCTGCAGTCCTTAATTGTACTGTATCAGATGGGTTTTCTACACCATATGGAAGAAGTAAAAACCTCCAGCTTTATGTGCTTGAATCTTCTGCAGCTGGAATGTGAATGCGCCTCCTGTTTCTGCTGTAGCCTTGAAGTTGTGATCAGACTGAAGGTGACGTGAACATTACTAGTAGAAGCAACAGAAACGTCCTGTTCCTACAAAGTAAAATCAGTCTGTCGTTGATAATTAAACAGTCATACTCCAGTCGGTAGCTGTTATTGAGATACAGGTGACTGACAACAGCTAATACTAATAAAATTTGCTTTGCTTTCAGCGTGAACACACCTTAATCGGCACAGTGATGGTTTTATTATTCCTTATCTATTAACCTCATACTGTTATCTCCCCTGTGTTTGTTCTGGTTTTAGTTGTGTTTTACTATTGTTTGCTACAACGCATCAGTTGTATTTTGTTTGTGTTGATTGACTGATTGGTAATGCCCTATTTGATGTACTCTGAAGAAGCTGTTAGATGTTTAAACACTGATTTGATACACTGATGGTGTATTTTCTTGTTTTTTCTGAGAGTTTTTCTATATTGAGTTACAAGCTCAAATCTAATGCTAGGCCAATGTTTTGGCTTTAGCCTGACAGAAAAAAATTCAGTTTTTGTTACTGAGAAATGTGATTTGATTCTTTCAGGTTGTATCAAGGCAATGTGATCATGCCCATTGAGACTGACTGCAGGTCAAATGTGTTTTAAAAGGGAAACTGTTCCATCACTTTAATAGCAACTCTAGGCTTGTGCTGTTTTTTATGTCATGTTTTATTAGCACCTTGGTTTCTCTTGATATATGTAAAGCTTTTTTAAGACTGTTTTTGGGCATGTAAAGGACAGTGAATGTAGCGTGCTTATACAGTGCACAGCACCTTTGCGTGTGATCAACCGTATGGGACTCAGTTACATTTATTTATTCAATATAATTTCACCAAATGCTGTTCTGTCCCTCTTGAGATCATTTTTGAAACCATCTACAATAAATGTATTTTGGGGGAAAATTGTCTGCTGTTTTTTTTACCCCCCGTTAAAAAAAATGTGTAATCTGAAAACTAGTAGCTGCAGCTATTAAGTAAATGCAGTGGAGCATGAAATATGTTTCCCTCTGAAATATACTGGAATAGAAGTATAAGTAGCAGAAAGTTTCCTCAAGATCTGTATAGTAAAAAAGTACTTTCCAGATTTCAAATTAAATAAGTTTCTAGTGCCCAGTTGTCATATAATAGTTATATAATATGCTGTATAAATTACTCTTGATAAATTAACATTACAGTATATTCAAGTATTACAGTAATAATTTGATCAGGGTGCTTGTTGGCTTCTGTACTGCCTGTTGATTTCATTGAGAACCACATCCACACCAGAGTCTTCATCTGCTGTGATTACTCTGTCATCAAATGGACTACCTGTAACACAGGAGCGCTCTCGTTATTTCTAATAGTAATTAGTAATAATATAGTAATATTAATACTGATAGTATTGCAGTCCACTGACTACCTTGTTTAAAGCTGACTCAACAAATAGAATAGAGCTAAAATGTATGTCAAGGGTGACTCCCACTGTTTCAGTTCCACTTACTGATGCCGCCACTCTGCTCTGATGAATCACTGACGAGATAAGAGGTGGCGCTGGTTGAGCTATTAGACTTTGAGGACTTTGAGTAATTAATAGATTTTTGTTGGGTTCCTGCTGGCTTCTTTACTGTCTTCTGTGTTGCAGTGCGACTCCATTCTGTGAAAAGAAATTCCAAGATAAAAGTGAAACTGGTTGCGATTGCATTCAATTTAATCATCCAGAGTTGTGTATTTAATGCATGTGTCTGATATATAACAAACATAACAGCATATGTTAAGATTTCTAGCTAGACCAGTGGACATCTCACCTGAGTTCTCTGCTATTCTCATTTTGCCAAAGCACAGGTATGTCCTCCACTGCCTTCTCACACTCTCCTTCACCGCACAAAAGAACACAAATATAAAGAAACCTGCAAAACAAAAGAAGGGTTAGGGGTGCCACACCACATGTTCACATCAATGTGGATATGAATGCAGCATATACAGTATGTAGCTACAAGGGGGGGCTATATCCCCACTAATCAGTGAGTAGAATGTGTCACTTCCTGCATTACTGAGCAGTTATTTGTTTTAGTTTGTCCTGTGAACCATTTCCATTCAGTACGGTTTTCAACTGTACTGTAACTGTAACTACTACTTATATTTTGGCTTCTGTTACTTTCTGTTTTATCTCTGTTTTCTGGATTGTTGGGCACAACCTTACACCCTCATGTTTTGTGTTTTTGTGTGTTTCTTTAGTGCATTTTTATGTGCTTTGCAGATATGTAGTTGTTTTCTCTCTCTTGTAATGCTTTTCCGTCTATTAATGCTCATTTTGTCTGTTCAGTCTTTGTTGTTTGTGTTTTGTTAAGGCCTTTTGTCTATTTGCAGTCATTTTGTGTCTATTTGTGTTCATTTAGCATTTCTTTGTTAGTGTTTTTGTAGTTGTTTTGAGTCATTTTTGTGGTTGTTTGACTTTCTAAAAGAATGCTAACCATCACTGTAAACAGAGGATCTGGCCCAGGGGCTCATGACTCATTGGGCAACACCCAACAAATACTGAAATAATTCTCCTTTTACTTAGTACCATAATGAATTCTCTACCCCAAGTGAGTCAACTCACCCTGCAAGGAATTAAAAATAGCAAAGAGGTATGAGAATGCCAGGTTAACAGGTCCCCATGCAAAAAAGGCAAAACCCCAAGTAAGGCCCAGGAGAACTGTGATCCCTGCCACGCTGCGCACATCCTCCAGTGCACTGCGGTGCTGGGCATTGTGAGGGTTCTGTCTCTTTATTCGAGTCAGCTGGACCAACACCACAATGAACATGATGAAGTTGAACAGAAAAATGACGCAGAAATAGGCCACCACTGCCACATAGAAGGCAATGTCATTTGTCAACCAGCAGCTGTGGGAGAAGATAAGGATGGGAGAGAATTATCAGTTTTGTGCTGGTTTCATTTCATGTATGTAGTTATTTGTGTTTTGAATAATGTACATGTAGCTGAACGGTGTGTGAAGACTCACAAGTCATCGCTACGGCCGTCAGTAAATTTTCCATAGGAGACGAGACCATAGTTGTTCTTGTCAATTGCAATCACAATGATGACCGTGATCATCGGGACACCCCAGCCAACCAGTGAGAACTTTAGCATGTAGTGTGATATGTAATTATTGAAGACTTTCACAAGGGCATTGTACATGTGAACAGCCTCAAGTCCCATCCAGGTGAAGGAAACCAGCAGGAAATAGTGAAGGAACCAGGCAGTGGAGATGCAGAGGCCCACAGCGTCTGTGTACAGTGCCAGCCATGCATCAACCAGGAAGACCAAGTTCAGGAGCAGCAGAGCAACGCACAGTTGGATCAGGATTTTTGATGGTATGTCCTTACGCACCTTACTGCAAAGTTCAAATGAGACAATGTAATTAAGTATGTATGTATATAGTATATAGTTTTTTTTATTCTTACATCTTTAAATTCCTACTGCCTAGTTCTGACCTGTTGTCCATGTTCCCTCTTGCTCATCATACCTGTTGTTTTCTGTCAGTTTTGGACTTTGTTTATACTGGATATTTTAATTATTCACATTTTATTGTTTATATTATCTATGCCTCAGTTTAGTGAATCTGCCTTTTGTTTTGTTAGATTGTCCTGTCCTCTCTTTGGAATGATTTTCTGGTAACTCTCTTTAGTATTATGCTTTGTTTAGTTCTTTAATATCAACCTTTTATTTTCTGAAACCTCCTTGTCCTGGTCTGTATTTAGCTCTGCCATTTTGAATTAAACGGTGACACCTAGTGGTAGGACTTTATATAACACACAGTACAGTAGCAGACACAAATGTGTGCTACTTCATAGGTAATTAATAAATGTTGTAGGTGTGCATATGTCTTATGGCTCTAAATACTTACTCAAAGGCCAGATAAGTGAGGAGGGTGATGGATAGAAAGATGGCAGAGATTCCACAGCCAATGTATGTGATAAAGGTGAGGATGGTGTCCTGGACGGGACTAGTTACTGACTCTCTGGAGAGATCCTGTAAGAAAATGTTACAGCTGAGTGGAAATGTGCTGAGAAATAGACTTAAAATTACTGTCAGCTGTACTGTCACCAAAACAAAAAAGAAAATACATAAAAAAAAATTTAAAAATCTTACCAGCAGGATAGCAAAACTGGTCAAATGATTGCAGCCACAAACTGTCTCATTGTCTGTGCTATTTTGGACAACACAGCCCTTCGGGTTCCAACCACCTGATCCATCTGCCAGTCAAAAATACAGATGACCTCTTTTTTTTCCTTTGTTTTTATTCACTTAATCTTGAAAACATTGTGACATTGCAACAGAAACTTACTATTTAAAGTAAAGTCCCAGAAAACACATGTAGCCACATAATTATCCTGTATGGGAAAAACACAAAGGGCTTTAAATTAGTAAACAATTTCTAGTTTATGGCTATTTTACACAGTTGTGAATCAGAGTCTTTGAAAAGGACTGACTGGAATAGGTCCTGTATTCCTCAGGGAAATTACAACATTGTCCTTCAGTCCTGTGATTGACAGGTTGGACACACTTGCCCCCAGGATGCCGCTATTTAGTTTGCGTTGTCCCATAGATTTATCCTGCAATCATTTAGAGACAATCCAAAAAAAACATGTTGTCAGTTTTCTATGGAAATGTTTCGGTACACAATGTGAAATGTGATGTAATACTTTAAACACTATCCAGGAATATAAAATCACAGATAATAAGTGTAACACAAGAGATCTCTTTGGCTAATTTTAATGCACATCATGCTTTGAATGGGATGTTTAATGTGTAAACCTGGAAGACTGTGCTCTTCTGGTAGAAATTAAACTGGACTCTGGTGACTAGTCGCTGTTGCTCGGACGTTAAGTTCTGTGTAAGAGAAGAGGGCAGAGTAACAGAGCCCTGAGGGATGGTGGAATCTGTTGTCACACTCCTTGTCAGCCTGGGAATCCCAAGGACCTGCAACACACATGTGCCGTGGACAGGGGGATGTGCTTAACAACTGCATTTTATAATAATTGATTAATAATGATTGTAAAAATGAGTACCAGTTTTTGTTTGGGGTAACTGATATCAATTTGTCAGAGGTCACTATTTGCAGTATTTGTGCTGTAATACTTTAGTTATGTTTTATCTCCAAACCACTTGTGGGACAAAAAAAAACGAGTTGCAGCAGCTTGTCAGCTTGTTGCAATGTTTTCTAAGCCTCTGGTCTCTGCTGCAGGACAGAGACCAGAAATCCACTATGAGCTGAGGAGCTGAGACACAGAAAAAATGAAGAAGGTTTAAACCTTGTCTGTCATCTATCCTTATGTGTAATCTCCTCCAAATGAAATGTCAGAGTAATTGGCTCAAGGATCAGCTCTGTCTGGACATTTTTAAAATATCAGCTGCATCTCCACTTTCAAATAACATATTATTACTTGTTTAGTCTGTGTTTTTGTACCATAACTTCTTGTGTTTTTGACTTTTGCTGTAGTGTTTACTCTGCTGATCTCTCTCAGGGGATCAACAGTGTTGTCTAATCAAAGTGTCTACGTTTCTGTGTGAAATGATTAATGAGAGAGAAAGAAGAAACCAAAGTTCACAAGTTATTCACAGATATAATTAAAGTAGAACATTCACATCATACCTGGACATCACTGGGGTCTAAGACTGAAAAAAATGTTGCCTGGAAGTTATTGCCTTCTGCTGGTTTCGCTGACAAGGCCAAAGATGGAGACAAGAGCGTCTGAGCCGCATTTCCAAGAACCAGCTTCAACCCCACTGTATCAACAATCCCTATAATCCTGACAGAACAGAAATCAGTTGTATTGTATAAAATGAAACTATATTTACATACATGTGAATATATAAACAGGTTAATGGGAGACCACCCGTCAAAGCTTAGATTTCAGTTTGGATAGTTATAGGATTTGGGATATATTTAGGATCTAATTTATCATTAAAATCCTTTATAAACATTTAGGTTATAACATCTCATTCACTTATCAATACACAGTATGTCAAAGAATTTCAAATAAATTGATTTATAACCTGGTAGATGAGTTAGCTAGTATCTCTGGAGAAGCACCGAGCAGATTGCTGACAATGTGGATGGAGATGTTTCCCAGTGCCAGGCTGATGTTTGGCCCTGACAAAAGACTTTCCAGCTGAGAAACCAGCCAGTCCACCTGACTGGAGTTAAGTTTGGACATGTCTCTGGTCATGTCAAGCAGTGCACTGGCTCGGCTTTCAGCTGGAGTCAACAAAATGTAAAAGAGATCATATAATGGCACTATAATCATGTTAATGCTGTACACAAAACAGATGATAACAAACCTGTTTGATTAGTTTGTTGTCCATTTGTTGTAGTAGCAGCGGTGGTTACATTCATAGACGTAACAGTGGTGTTTGGTTGAATGGTCGTAACATTTGGACTGGGTGTGGTAACCTGCGTCTGGTCACACTGCTCATCCAGCTGCACAACCACTTTATTTTCATTCTGACTATAAAGAAAAAAACATGCAAATTAGGTGTCACATTTAAACTACTAGCATACAAAGAGCCCTGGCATAAGTTACTGTTATGATCACTGACTTTGTAAACATGTATGTTAGTGTAGAAGCTGGTAAAATTATACAAACCAGGTGAAGATGTCAGCCTCTTGTGTTGCCATACAAAAATTAGCAGGCTTTACATTAACCTGTGTGAACTGCGTTGTCAGTGGACTGACATAGACACTTGAGTTTCCACAAATTGCTGTGTGGGATTTAAGATAAAATACAAATGAGAAGTTTTGCAGACCAAACCTATAGGTATTTTGTTGTTTGTACGAAGTGATGATGAATCGTGGCTATTACCACACACCTGCTCTATTGACTAATCCATCATAACTGATCTTATCCTGAGACCGAAACGCATTCATCATAGCTGTCGCCACGTCACAGATGGAAACCTCCTCGGAAAACTGCAAAATCACGCTGCAGTTTTGACGACTACAAAAAAAGCAAAAGATGTATGTAGCAAATGTAGCAGTGCATAAAAAAAGTTGCCTTGTGTGACAATGTGATTAGACTCACTTTTGTTGGTTGTTTTCACATACCATAATGGCATTCTGCATGAAAATGTTATTATTAGTCAAACAAAACTGGAATTTAAAAGGTCTTGTTACAAACATTACACTTTAAATGTTAAAGAACCTAAATGTTTTACATGCTCTATGTACAAAATGTGTTTCTGTGTGATAAAACATAATGTGCCAAAATACTGTTGAGACAAGAAATGCTCAGTGTAAATCAGTGTCACAAAAGGAGTGTCATAAAAATGTATTTCATGCATTTTTATGACAAATCACCAATTTTCTGAATGACATGAATTACCTAACATAACTAGCTATAGAAATATTATAATGATTTCAAATTATAATGTAATTACAATCCAAAAAGGCGTTATAGTTATGAAAGTAATATTGATACATAACATTTTAATAAAATAAGAATAATTTTGTTATAATATAAGTATTTTTTTCATGCATATTGCAGTCATAGAAGGAAATGTGTCATTTTAGGCCAAATGTTTTGGTGGTAGATTACCTCAAATGCAGTTGCAATAATAAACAATGGACATGAAGTACTGCAAAAGAACAACAAATATTCTTATTTACTTTTCCTTTGATGTAATTTCTGCAAACTTTGATTTGTATATGCTTGATCAACAGCAAAACTTACGTTGCACTTGAAGTGCAGTTTTGTGCTTGTTGTAGTGTCTGAGAAATCTGTAAAGATTTGTGAGAATATAGGTTTACGCAACTGGCATCCATCAATGTAAAACAAAAAATAAAAAATTAATATTTGCACATAGACATTTACCATTTTTATACAAATTCAATTTGTGAATGTAAACTCACCAGTGACGAGACGTTCTTGGCGTCCAGAGGATTTTGTATTAACATTCTTAAAGTGTAGTAGGCAACTAAAAAAAGCAAAACAAAATTAACTTACTTAAAGCTGTCATCACTATGAATAATAATATTTTGGTT
>OMLM01003532.1:4893-19640 GCA_900302695.1 Helostoma temminkii
CTAAGTATCAGTAAAACTAAGTATCAGTTCAGTAAAACTAAACTAAACTAAACTAAACTTAACTAAACTATTGATCCTTTATTATAAACCAGATGGTTCGATATCCCTAAACACGCCTATCAAAGTGCATAACAGAGATTCAAAAGTGTAGCTAAGTTAATTTGAACCTCATGATGGTTAGTTAACCAAGTTTTATTAATAACTAACCTAGATGGTGTATTATACCTAAACAGATGAATAACTGTGTGAAACTAAACTAAACTTCCTTGATATTATAAGCTGAATAGCTGAACAATGTGATCCCATTTCTCATAAAGTTGATTAGCTAAGTAACTGAAACACGTTTTTCATGTTTTTAATTTAGACATTTGTGTGATACTTTACTATAAACCGAGTAGCTGAATTATGTGCCAATAAACTAAACTTAGTTTTAACATTTAACTTTTTACACATTTATTCTTATTATGCAGTGAACAGCAGACCTAATCTGAACATCAGTGATCTTAAAAATCTGTTTCTCAACTGTCCAACTCTTCTCCCTGCGTTCATGGCACAAAGAAAGTGAAAGGGAAACGCACACAAATTCACTGATTATTAAAAGGGCTTTGGTGTGTGTGGACAAAGAAGGTGTCACTGTTAAGGAGGACCACTCGGTCCGCACTAATGCTGCGGTAAGTTTCTTTATCAGACCATGCCAGACAGTCTCTTCAATTCTTCCTGAGCTGTGCTCTCATTAGCCTATTAACTTTACTGTTCACCCCCATCCTTCTGTTCCACTACATAGATAGGACACACACACACGTACACGTTCTGCATGTTCACATGCAAGGGAACCGAAATGAATGCACACACACACACACACACACACACACACACACACATATACACAGTGAAGAGCAGGAAACAGGACCTTGTTGAGAAAATGACCCCCGTGAGCTAATTAATGGAAATTTCGCTCCGTCTTCATCATCATCATTATTCAAAAGTCCTCTTAAATGTTCCCTCCTACGCTTTCATTATCATTATTCAGCATCTCAGATGGTAACAACTTCCACTGAACTGGTAGGGAAACAAAAGGGTCACCGCTCCGCTGGAAGGGAAAAGTTTTTCCCTTTAATAAATGTGCAGATTTGTGTTTGAACTAACAAAGAAAGTAGATGTTGTTTTTAATTTTGGCGAATAAACACGTCTGGGGATTTGTGTGAAGAGAGAAACAGCTTTTCGCAACTTAACTCACACATCCTGGATTCATGCACAGATGGACATTTGCTCCTGGTCACGTGGAAACAATCAGGTTCATAACACGATGGCTCCGTTGCCCTCTCTCTCCATCTCTGTCTCACTTTCACACCCCCAACCTCGCTCTCTCTCTCTCTAACATCCATGCAGTGTGATCATTCCCATATCTGTCAGCTCCCATTAGACACAGCTAAGCGCTTCTCCCACATCCATACAGAGAAGGGATTTTCAAAAACATCTATCTTTGTACCTCACTTCAACATGCATCCGACATACCCTGTTAGCTAAAGTCTTAAAATAATACTCATATGCCTATATGGACTTTGAAACAGGTTTAAGTTGATGCAAAAAACAGCCACTGAAAGGGGGAAACATTTTGTGCTTTTTGTGCTTTTTGTTGCCACTCGTTCTGTTGGGAAAGTTTCCCTAACATTAAGAAGAAAACCCACAATGGCGTATCTAGTTGTTCAATCACAGGCTCACACTCTCTTCAGTCAGGTTCTTGGAAGAGGTCAGAGTAATTTTCTCTGACCGTTAACATTTTTCAGACTGTCTTTTCGAGCTCACCATCTGTGACAGATGTAATACTTGGCTGTTTGACAGATTTTCTCCCTGTTCCATGTTTGCAGAAAAGACGGGGCGGCAAAAACAAAGTCCTGTAGGTTAAACTGGGCAAACTTTAAAAGACACAGAGTTAAATCTGAAAACGCTCACTAGAATAACAACATTAAGGCTACAGACATGACAGGATCATGTTACACTGATACTAAAAAATGGTGCTTGTCATAAACACCTGATGATGTTTTTTTCATGTATCAATTACAGTACAACAACTAACATATTTGGAAAGAAGTTTTGCAATTTTGCATTTTTACACTGATAAACCTGCATTAGCAAACACAACATGTCATTAAAATCCTGTAGACAATGGAGGCCCATTAGCTGATATTTATCTTGACTTTACATCAAATAAAAACTCTTTTACAACATTAACTATGTCTACATTGTATTTCTAATAGTTTTGATCTCATTAAATCTGCTTTTATTTCACAAAGATGGATATTTCTGTGATGCCAAACTTTTTAAGTAAAGTAAAGCAGCAAATGATCACATTTGAGAAGTTTGAGAAGCCCCGAATGTTTGGCCATTTTTCACAGTTTGTTTCTTGAAAAACAACTAAAATAATTTATTAGTTATCGAATAGTTGCTGATTATTTTCCTGTCCAGGGATTAACTGATTGAATGTTATTTCAGCTTATTATTTTCAAGTAGCTTTCAAGTGTGATTTTAGTAAAAGACCCCAACTAATGCACACTCCTGTTAGCTTCAGCTAAACACTGAAATGTACTTTTGCACAGAACCATGACTTGATTATTGTCCTGAAACATGCTTTAACATAATCAATTTTGATGTGTATATACTGTACTGCTGCCTTTAAGATAAAGATATAAACCACCTCTGGCTCTTCATTATTCAGTTATTACACTTGTTCCCCTCTTTTTTTGTGCACACACACTCAAAGTGAAAGGAAAAGGCCAAGAGACAGACAAAGTTTGGTCTGGGTGCCACTTCGGATGATCGTCATCTCTAGAGATCCCCTCTACCCTCCCTGCCTACCAAACCCGATCCACAGCTTGGGCCTCCCCACGGGGGTGGGGTGACACGTGGAATGGGGTCATCTCTGCCAAAAGGCATCACATCGCTGCACTCCTCTGCGTCGTCTGCTACTCTGTCTGTCCGCTGTACCTCTGTGTCACTTTGTCTGTCAGTTGGACAAACCTGGACTTACTGTGGGAGCTTCTTCTCTCCCTCTCGTTAACTTTTCATCAAGCGTGAATCTCTTAATGTGCATGGCAATGCCTCAAGCCATGCTGCATCTGAGAGAGTTGTAAATAAGTCCTCCTGTCACACCCCTCCTTTTCGACCCCGCAATCCAGACTAGCATCACATGACTCACACATTCCTCCCGTGTCCCACACTCTGTCCCCCTGCTGAGGTCGACTGCCTGACCCTCGTCACCCTCCAAAGTCACTGAGTCAGATTCTTTGAGGCCTACCCCTCTGCTGATTTCTTCACTTCTATCTCATCATCCTGAGTCACTGCACCTTCTCGCCACACTTGACCCTCCCATCCTTCTACCCTCTCTCTGCTCATGTCAACTCCTCTTTTAATTCAGCCTTTCACTTCTATCTTTTCCCCGTCTTTTAGCCCTCACCTCTCTCTCTCTCTCTCTCTCTCTCTCTCTCTCTCTCACACAGTCTCTCTCCACTCTCTCCCTCCTGCGCTCACCCGACAGCAGCAGGCTGGGCAAATATGCACCCTGAGCAGCGGTAAATACAGGCAGCACTTCACAAACAAGGCCTGATTACAATGACAAAGGCTGCCACACTTTAGGGAGGAGCTTAGAGCAATTTGGAGGCTGCGGGGGCCATTGAGCGAGTGGCATACTTAATGGGCTTTGTGTGCCAGAAGAAAAGGGTCTGAGCTTCTGGGCCCAGCTGTCACTATGGAAAATATCAGACTGACACAGCACCCAACGCTCTTTGGCTTGCTTTCTTTTCTTCTTTGAGCCCCCCCTCCCCTCCTCTCCTCTCTTCTCTCCTCTTTCCAGCCTTTTTTCTCTAGTTAGTGAACACAAAAAAGTGAAAGCTGCTTGAAAGAAAGAGAGAAACTAAATGAGAACTCCCTCTCTTGATCTCTCTCTCTCACACACAGAAAAAAGCAAGTATGCAGCCGTGGTCACACACACACACACACACACAAACATAATGCACAGTAGGCTGACTCTGCAGCAATTATTCAAACCTTAAACCCAGAGGAATAAATGACATTATTGCATTTCACTACTTAATTACGTGTGCGGATAGTTACAAAGTGTTAGCCATCATGCATGCATAATGCGGTAAGATATAGTCACTTCGCTTCATAAAGCACCCTTCCATTAAAGAATATATGGGAAAAAAAAAACAAATTAACATGCGCTGTGTGGAAAATACATACACATAAGTGCACGAAATAAACGGAATAAATACGCATTAAGTGCAAATGATTGTTGGGCTTCAAATGGCAAAAATAACTCCAACACTTAGTAGATTTCCGGCAGTGCCAAACGACAGTTTATTTTATGGAAATGATTTTTTTCTCCAGTGATAATGGGCTTGGCTCAAAAACAAAGACTGAGAGATCTTCTGAAGCAGCTCTGTGGTTACGCTTCCTCAATCTTTGTACGCAAAGAAGTGCTCACACTCCAGATCCAACTGTATTACACCAGCTCTGTGACTTATGGCACTGTAACACCGAGCATAATACACACACCCACGCACATACACAGCAAGCTTGAGCGTAGGCAAACATGCACTAGCGGCAAACAGGCACAAACTCATGGGTACGATCGCACAGCGCTGCATTATTGAAACCCAGCACAAAGCCAGAGTTGGATGTTGTTTCACCTAATCTCTTTGATACCACTGTGGTGCTGCTAAGCTCCAGAAAATCAGCTTAGCAGATGTCCTAAAGTGTAGGTGGCTTGTTTCATGAGGCAAGGGAAGAAAACACTACAAGAAGAAGAGGGAGAAGAAGTGAAAGAGGGAAGGTGGGGGCAGGGCCACAGATTTGGAAAAGGGCCCTGAGTTCAACTCAATCCTTTTTTACTTCTGTCTGCCAGGCACAGTTGTTTCAGCAAACTAGAAAGAGGCTTTTTTCACTCATCTCACCCATCACCCATGCTTTCTTCCTCCCCTGACCTCTCATTTTTCATAGTGCATACATTACACTGTGTGTGTGTGTGTGTGTGTGCGTGTGTTATTTTTTCCAGGCCAAAGGAGTTGTCGTACTTGTGATAATAATGGTGATAATGAACATAATGAGCATTTTTTTCACAAGGTTGCACATGCTGCTTTGCCTTCAAGCCCCAACCTGTACTCTGATGTCAGCTGATTGCAGTCGCACACTATCCACACTCTCTCACACGCACGCACACACACATATGTCGCATGCATTATCAGCACAAGTGAGACATCTGTATGCAAATGTCATTATGTTGGTGGGGAGGAGACAGGGAGTGGGCCGGGTGTGAGTGATGTTATGACATTGAAGGAGAATCTGAAGAAGGTCGGGCTCGAAAAGAAAGTGTGTGTGTGTGTGTGTGTGTGTCAAGAGCTGCTGCATAAATGTATGATATCCATAGTAACCAATTAATCCAAATGAAGATGGTGAAGATGACTGATGCTGTCATCTGGTATATTTTCTGTTTTATTGGCTCACATCTCTTGGCACACACACCATTATGTTATAGACAGGTAAGTAAAGCATCAAATCCTTTATTGAGATACTTTAGTTCCATGGTGAGATGAAAAAAATGTTAATAATCTCAGGTGCTGCATCTATTGCCTCTCAAGTATCTGAAAAATGTAGTTCAAGCCACGCTAGCGAATGTGTGGCCATCTCTTTAGTGTCTTCCAAGTGACTGTGTGGTATGAAACAAGCACTTCAGTGTCAAATCATCGTGTCCTAATGGCAGTGTAGCGAATGTCCATGGTGATAGAGGGGAAAGAGACAAAATGGAATGAAAATAACAATGAAGCTCTAGTGACTATGGACATACCACACAGCCCACTATGCTCTTTTGCAGTGTGCACAGACACCTCACATGTACACCCATGACATTATTTACACTGAGGCAGGTTCCAAAGCTCTTCGCTTTGTGTTTTTCTCATAGATGAAATTGACTTTGGGTGAAAAGTAGTTATTCTCACGGCTTCAAAATTCATTAAAATGAAATGCCGTGAAGTGCAATGAAAGTTCTGTACAAAATTTCTCATTTGAATAAGAGAAGCTATTGTGGTAGTGGATGGAAACCCAGCGATTCAGCACATCAAATGAGAGATGGTGCTTTTTTAGCCTGTTTAGCCATCAGAGCTTATCCCCAGTGGGTGAAAGTAATGAACTTTTATACTTTGGATATTTCAACTTAATGGAAATTTATACTTTGACTCCGCTACATTTTAGACAGAAATACTAGAAGTACCTTTTACTCCACTATAATTATCTGACAGCTGTTTACTAGCTTTGTCTGTGTCTCATTATTTTGAATTGCTGATAAAGTCCAGAATTATCTTATTTCTTAATTTCAATCCCCCCCCAGAGGTCACAAACCGGAACAGAGGCTGTTTTCTGAGCACATGAAAAATTATTAGAGAAACATGGTTCTTACAGCAACTCTACAACAAAATGACGATTGCACAAAGTATGATACATGATTCACATTGAGCAGTATATGAAGTACTTAAAATTAGCATAAACCTTGAATGACTACAGCAGTAAAGTGATAAATACACATATAAAAAAAAAAAGTAAAACTTTTATTTGCAGCAGGGTATTTCTAGACAGCGATACTAGTATTATTAAATGACCGGAGTACTTTGTCTACCACTGTTTATGATTACACATGCAAACTACCCACTTCTTCCCCTGCTTCTTTCAAATAAGGTTTTGTTGCCGCGCTTTTCCATAATAAGTTGACCTCTCAGCAGGTACTGTCTGTGAGTTTGGAGAGTGTGGTTGGACAATGTAAAGAGCCTGAGTCAACTGAGCCTCTGCTCTGCTACATCAGTATAATATAAAATAAGAAAGGAAGAGACCTGGAGATAGAAGGTTTGTGGATGACAGAGAGATGTGTAGCTTTGGATTCAAGTGTCTGTGAAATGGCAGATGAGAACACAAGTGCATGCTCCAAAAAAATGAGTGTACATTTGGGAAACATCAGTTTGCAGAAGATAAAAGTCAAAAATAAGGAATTATCCATCCCTGTCTACGGCTAAACACACACACACTCTCGATCTCTCTCTCTCTGTCAGGCTGATGGGTAATTGAGGCAGTCACAACACAGATCGGGACGCAGTGTCATGCTGTGCCCTGGGTCTGGCTCGCTGCCCCGGCCCTCTGGCAGCATGCTGCGACACACTCAGGAGTGCACGCACGCACACACACACAAACAACAAATGGTCACTGTACACACACGCGCACACAAATAAAAACACATGCTCACTACACCCGCGCACATGCAGGGACATGTGTGTGCACTTACACACAGACACAAACTAGCACTTCACAAATGCTCTTTACCAATAACAGACTGTCTTTACACAAGTGCGTACAGTCGCACAGACAAAGACAGAAGTGCAGACAAGCGTAAGGGCACACACACACACACACACACACACACACACACACATACACACACACATCACTTCAAGTCACACTTTCATCCTCATTTCCATCCAACTACAGCAAGCCCCAGCAGGTCACTCCTCTCCTTCCCCCTCTCCTCTCCTCCCTCCTCCTCTTCTATCATCTCCTCAACTTCTATCTCCACTTTCTCTCCTCTGTAGCTTCTCCTCCCCCTTTTCTGCTTATTTCACCTCTTCTCTTATTTCCACTCCTTTCCTCCTCTCTCGTTTGCTCTATCCTCCACTCCTCTCCTCTCCTTCCCTCCTGTTAGTCAGACCTAAGGCAAACAGGCTTGGCCCTAGGCAACGTTGAAGCCCATTCTGCTCCTCTTTACTCTGCTCCCTCCCTGACTCCATCCTTCTTTCCTGGCGATCCTCCAGTTTAAACAGAAGGCTGTGCTGGGGGAGAGTGTGGGATACAGAGGGGGAGAGAGAGGGAGAGTTAGATAGAAGCCAGTTGCTTGTGTGAGTACTGCATGATTCATGTTGCCCTGTAATGAAGCTGGTCCAGTCTTTTAAGTGTTTGGCGTGTAATGGAGTTTCAGGGACAGGCCTATCATTTTCTCCTAATAGCGCTTTCTCCACTGCACGCCATGACCCCTCTCTCCACGCCCCCGCCCCACACACCCCTACTGCGGTAACTGCACATTACCACAGCACACGCACACACATACACACACACGTAGTGATTACAGACAGCTGCGGGAGTTTCTAAACGGCAAAAGTGGCCAATTTTCTCTCCCTTCCATTTAAACAACAAACAGGGCGTCGTGTTAAAATGGGCGAGGGAAGAGAGAAGGGAAATTGGGCTGATAAGGGTTATTGTGAATCAGGAAGAGAGTGGGTTAGCTGCTGGGAAGTAGCAGTGCGTGGCGAGCAGTGATGTTAATATTCTTGAGGAATACTTTGAGAGAGACAGCACTCACAACGAGAGTGAACAAAAAATGTTCAGTGGCTTTTAGCTATTGTGGCAAAGGCTGCACAGATTCAGTAGAGGGACATCTAAAGTGTGTTTATTTGTTCTCTTTAATTTTTAAAACCTAGAACTGACATTTTAAACAGCGAAGGTCAGTTTGCCCCAGTTTTTTAAAAAGTAGAGATTTGGGTAACATATACGTGTGTGTGTGTGTGTGTGTGTGTGTGTGTGTGTGTGTGTGTGTGTGTGTGTGTGTGTTTAGAATGGCTGTGGTGCCAGCCAGCCACTCCAGGGTCACTGAGTTCATGGCAGCTGCTTGAGGACAGGAACACCAGATCTACTGGATGATATTAAAACACAGGTTTGGCTGTTTTCCCAGTCAGAGTCCAGGCACTCCCAGAGCACACGTTCATGGCATGAGCTGTGCGTGGAGGGAACTATTCTTGGCAACTTTAATGTCATCTGACTCCATTAGTTTATAAATGGAACAGGAGAAACTAGGTTTGTGTGCTATATGGAGATGCTGAACTACATGGTGTCCAGTTGTTTTACAGTCTGCCTCTGGTGTTTGATTGTTTTAATGACTGCAGGTAAGATGTGTCTGTTGGAAATCACAGGATATTCAGTAGGATTATTAGAAGTATTCTGAAACTACTTTAAAAATGTAATAATCAATATTTTCACACCAACAATATGTTATAAATCATGCTGTAAAAACAGTGTTACAATGTAATGTTGAATCTAAAGAGAATTATCAACTGAATCTGCAGCTCCCCTCAGATCTACAGAGATTTACAGTTTCACTTTCAGCTCACTTATCAGCGTTATAACTACAGCTGTGCTGTTCTCAACTTCAGTTTCAGTTACAGTATTGCTAAAGCACAGTACAGTAGGAACATCACCCAAATTGATTCAAATGCTTTTTTAAAGTCAACAAAATGTGCAAATATTTACTTTTTATTTTGGTTAACATGGAAGTAGGGTGTAAATGTAGTCTGATGTTCAGTGGTTTGGTATAAACATTTTAACTTTTGCTGAAGACATTAGGAATAATGAATTGTGTGAGTCAACAGAAACGTACCTTAACATATCATAACTTACATGGCCCAACTCATAAATTTGTTACATATGAGATTAAGGAGGTGTCCTATGTCTCCTAGATCATCCCCATGCTGGTGCAGCCTGGAGTCTGGGGGCAGCATAGCTTGTTGTGCTGGCTGCTGGATTGGGATGCTAGGCTAGGATGCTAGGAAGTTCAGAGTGGCCTGTAGTGTTACCCTTGTCAGAGATCCTGCTACTCTCTCCTGTTGTGCACTCAGGTCATTAGTTCCTGTGTGCAATATTATATGGTTTGGTTCTGCTAGTTTGGTTTTGATAAGGCACACAATGTTCTTAACTTTGTGTCCAGGAAAAAGTTGCTCATCATTTAAAGTCATTATTTCTGCATCAGTTGATGTTGATTATTTTCACCGATGACTTGTCATCAGGGTTCCTGGGATCTCCTGACATCAGTTTTCAGCTGATGTCAGGCTAAAAACTGGTGGATTGTTGATTTGTAGTGGATGAGCCTGGGACAGTTACTGAAGGCATGCCTGGGTTCAGAGTGTTGAAGTTGGTCACAGATATCTGGCAGAGGATCTGTTTTGAATGTACGCAGGTGAGTAGATGAAGTTGAAGTTAATTTGCACCACAAACACCAAACCAGACCTGAGTGTGGCCCAAGGTCACAGTGTAGGAGGCTAAAATAGATCTACAGTTACATTCAGCAAGCTAAACGTTCAAACCATATTATTTCCAGGTGTGTTGTTTTCTCTGGTTCTATGTCACAAGTAAGTTCAGACATTATCTAGGACATTTTAAAGATTAAATGATCGTTTTAAAAAATCATACACTACATGATCCTAAAAACTACACACATACCCTCCATGAATCAGTAACTGATAAAGCTACACCTACAGATTCTACTGGATTCAGATAATCACAGTGTGTGGGACAGTATCAGTAGAAAATCTACTTTAAACACACAAAAATTCATCTTTCTAGGAAAACTGCCGTATATAACTGTACTTTAATAATTCAGTTTTGCTCACTGATTATAAAAAATGAAACATATTGACAATATAAGTGAATGTACTGTAATTTCATATTAGTTTCCATTGTCTGTTCTTCTGTTCATACATTTCATTCTTGTGAACATGGTATCACAGGAACATCTTGGAGTCAAGAATGAATTGATTAGATTTTGGTAATTAAACATCAAGACCACCATGACACCTCATCAACACTAACTCAAGAACACTGAAGGAGAAAACATCTGGCACAAGTGTCCACTTGGATTAGATCTTAGTGGTCAAAGGTCAAAGGTGACTGTGACCACATCTGTCTAATTCTTGTGAACGCTATGTCACAGAGAGACTTTGTCTCAGAAACACCTGGAAGGAATTTCATTAACCTAAGTTTGAACATACATGTATGTAAACTTGACTGCTTGACTGCTTGGCGGAGGCACACAACCTTGTTAGAGAAATACACTGGAGTGAAAGTTTGTTAGCTATTACAGAGCCAGTTAAATCCACTAGCAGAAATTAACACCACAGATATTTGTAACACACACACACACACAGAAAAACACCTAACAATATCAACTATGCTACTGTTGTCATAAATGACAACAAAGAAAATAAAGCCTGTACAGACTGTATGTATGCAGTTGGTGACAGTTTGAAAGTAATAGGAGGGTTAAAACGCTTTGACAGCAGCTGAGTGACAGATAACATGTTAAAACAGGACACTAGTACAGTCACATACTGTATGTACCTACAGTTACATACAGTATGTGACACTGACAATGTCTTACCAGGCATTTAAACAATAACAACAGGTTAAAAGCAATGAAACACTATGAGTGGACACACATCAGGCAGAGCTTACCATTTTGCCCTGCATTCCTCATTTACCGTTGCTAAGTAACAGTAGCTCTCCTGGAGAGTAGTAGCTTACCTAGAGACTGGAACTTTCCACAAGCCTAGAAGAGATGCCTTTAAAGGTCTACATTAATGCTGCACAAAGTGATGCCGTTAACTGGGCCTTTCCTTTAACCTGGAAAATTTCGCTACCTCAGTCATGATGATGTAAACTGTAACTGAGACAGCTGGGAACTGTCCAGTGACACAGTTAAACGGTCACTCATCAGATTTGATGCTTGATGATGCATTTCCAGACTCTAGCCTCCACAAGAAGACTGGCATGAGAGTAAAGTGCTGAAGTATTTGAAGTATGTACTGTTGGAAAGCGGCTGTCCCTCCATGATTAATTAGCGTCACAAGACACAACTTAAATGTTTCAATGGGGAACTAAAGTAAGAAAGTCCTCAGATATTGTTACTGTACTGCTCCCTGCAGGATAAAGATGAATACTGCAGAGTAAAGAAGTCGAGTTTGGGTAAGTTTGTTTAATTCTTTTACAGGGCTTGCTGTTAGCCCTTTAGAGATCCCAAAAAAGGAATCAGAACAAAACAACATAAACTCACGTGTGTCTTCTGGAAAGAATTTCTGTTTTTTAAAAAAATGATGAATAATTTAAGTCACCTATTTTCTTATAAATCAGCTGCTTTTCTCTGTTTCATAACATTTTAAACTGAACGTATCTGTGTATAGGTTGAATCAATTTAAACACCATCTTGGTCTTTCGGTGGATAATTTCTTTTAAGCTATTTTGTAGTAATGTGTATTTCGATTTTGATACACTTTGCTGATCCACTATTGGACAGCTGCACATACTGTACATGATGGCACAACTACAGGGCTTCAGTGTTTTGTCCAAGGACACTTCCACATGTGGCCACAAGGAACCAGGAATTAAACCACCAGTCTTGTGATACATGGACACATGTTCTACCAACAGAACCACAGTTTAACTTTCCCAACATACCAAGAATATATCTGTTTATTTAAAAAATTAGGGCTATGAATGACAGTTACTACTGTCAGATTACTGTCCATGAACTCGGCATTGTTCAGTCTACACCATGTCACTGGTGGTTAAACCTGAACTTCTTGACAGTGCTGCCTAGACTAGGGCCCAGCACTAAAGGTGAACCTTAATTCTAGATAGTCAAGTCGCCTACCTCAAAGCAGCATAATTTTTTACAGAACAGTGCAAACAAAGTCAAGTGCAGTGGAAGTGAAAGTAGAGGAACCATGTTCCTCACAAGGTTCCTGGTCCCTCAGAAAAGTGCCTCTGGTGAAACCAGGGTTATATATGGTAAATGGTCTGCACTTCTATAGAGCTCATTGGTACCAGAGCTTTGACACCAGGGGGTCATTATCTTACCCAAGGACACTTCAACATATGACAGGAGGAGCCAGGAATCAAACCACCATCCCTAAACTTTCTGGACATCTGCTCTACCTCCTGATCCACAGCCACCTGAATTAAAGCATAAAATAAAATGTTTTAACCATGCTGATGTGTGACAGGTTGAACCAAATAAATCCAAACTTGTCATTGATTAGTTTGTATGTGTGTGTCTTTTTTGGGCTCTCCTTTCAATTTAACTTTGGTTATACACACACTCCATTTCCTCCTTTTTAGCCTATGGCAGAGTGCACTGTTCTTCATCAGTCTACCATGTCAGAGGGAAATGCGCGTTTCTAGGAGCTATTTTTAAACATCTTATTTTGCCATACCAAAAGGTCAGGGGTAATCCTTTCACAGATCATTAATACACCAGCCAGTTTTCATACAGGAAAAGCTTGAACCTGAGAATATTTGACATACTTGTTTATAAATGCTCAAAAATCTATAAAAATAGATACTAAAAATGCCATAAATTTATAATTGTTTCAGCTGATGAAAACCGATTATCACATGACAGCATAATGACAAAAAAGGTTAGCCCCAGTGGACCAAATATAATACATCAGATTACAAATCATAGTGATTTTATACAAAGGCCTGTGAAAGAGTTCTGTAAATCAAGGTATTGTTAGTTAGATCATTATTAGCTGAAGCTGACGTAGGCTAACATTAACAGACAGTAATTGCTGTTCATGGAGATCACACCAAGCAGGACACCACTGTAGTGCTCGTTGTTGTGCTCGGCTTTGCTGTGCAAGCAGAGATGTATTTTCTGACATAATGACTTTGCTCTAAAGAGCATAACGGTTCTTTGAAGGTTTGCAGTTTGAACCAACTCTGAACCAGCACTAGCACCAGCCAAGAACTAGCGCCAAGTTTGTGTTGGCTGACAAGGAGTCTTTGCTGCCGCTCAGTTATTCTGCACATACACTGCAGGAAGTCAGTTAGATGGTCATTCCAACTCATAGCTGCTTTCCAGTTTAGTCTTGAGGGACTTGAAGTCAGGCCTCTCATCTGGGTTGATAAGCCAACATTTCAGCATAATTTTGTAGAGAAAGTCGGGACACTTGGCTGGAGGTGGCATCCTGTATCCAGTCATAACCTGCTGGTACACCTCTTGGTTGCTTAAGGCTGGGGGAAGGAGGGAAGCAGGAAAAGAGAGGAAGCAGGTGAATTGAGGTTTAACATTAGCTTCCATTACAAAGCCAGGATGGTGGTATAGTGGCTTACACGTCACATTAACATGCAAAGCTCTACAATACCATATATAAATATATCTGCTAAGCATAGTTGTTTACTTTCAGTTCCCTGAACACTTCTGCCAAAATAGCACAACTCAAGAAGAGGGGGCAGGTGCTTGTAAAAAGACTCATAACCATTCATAATGACTATGAGTCATGTCAATAGAACACGTTTTGCTTTAATCACTCCTCCTGATTTGGCTGCAGTGAGAGCTTTTGGAAGGGATCTTTTAATGGGACAGAAGAACCAAAGGCTAATTCATTGTATACATTTGGTGTGTGAGCACTTTAGATAAACATAAAAGGTTTAAGACAGACAGACAGACAGACAGACAAACAAACAAACAGTAAAATGTGATGTAAAGATTTAATAGTGGATGAAAATTAGTGCTGGGAAGATAAACTAAATCATATTCATACATGAAGATGCACAGGCATGATGCAAGTGCATCAGTAGAGCAGCTGTGAAGGAATGCCGTTTTGGACAATGCTTTTCATGGACTGATCAATGTCTGTTAGCATCACTGCTAACACAGGGTTTTCTAATGATCAGTCTCCTTTTAAATGAATAAACTTGCATTAGCAAACACAAAGTGTTATTGGGAGTAAAGTGTTATTGGGACACAGCACTGATGTTTGCTGAGTATGGACC
Organism: Helostoma temminkii; assembly: GCA_900302695.1. Classification (NCBI taxonomy): domain Eukaryota; kingdom Metazoa; phylum Chordata; class Actinopteri; order Anabantiformes; family Helostomatidae; genus Helostoma; species Helostoma temminkii. The sequence continues at coordinate 19,528 of OMLM01003532.1, forward strand.
TGAATGTTTTTGGAAATATTCCTTAGAAAAACAGCTGTTTTTAGCTACAACAGTCATTTATAATATTAAAAATGTCTACACTGAATTTCTGATCAATTAGAGGTCATGGGGGG
>OMLM01003533.1:13314-23892 GCA_900302695.1 Helostoma temminkii
AGAAAAAAAAATGTTGAATCAGGATCTACACACACCACTGAATGCATATAACCCCTCTTGATTCCCCACGGCACCAGCTTCATGGTCCCCCTGGACATCAATGACTAAATCAGAAGATGAAGTACACACATGCATGTAAATTCACACCAATAAAAAGTTCATACAAATATACAATACAGCATGAGCTGAACTTTTCTCACAGCTTTAAAAATGACCCAGCTTGTTCTTCTGACCGCCATCAAGAAGAAACCAAACTAATTACCTCACTGTCACCAAGAAAAAAGAAACTTGCACTTTTAAAAGTCTTCAGAATTTAGTCATAAAACAATAAAACTACCCATTTTCTCATAACATAACACTTTTAGATGAAAAAAGCTGCAATACTCCATCATAACTACATTATCTGGAGAACATGTGCCTGCCGCGTTGACATACTGTACATTTTAAAGCAGTTTCTCTCTCTCACACACACACACACACACACACAGCACACGATTCACCTTGAGTGTCACATTTAGAGGTTCAGCTGCAGCGGTGGAGTAAAGGGAGTGAGGTGAGGGGAAGGGGGGTGGGATGAAGGGAAATGAGGGAGATGTTGCACTTACCTACAGGCAGATGTTGGCTAGAAACCCCCCCACCACCCTTCCTCCTCCTTTCTCTCTCTCCGCCTCTTCCACCTTACCCTCCTTCCCTGTTTCTGCTGGGCCGATGCACCAAAGAGAGAAGCAATAAAGCGAGGGCAGAAAAGGAAAAGGAGACTGGGAAGAAGAAGTGCTTTGCTCTCTCTTCTCTCAGTCTGTGTCCCAGGTGCTGCCTCTGCAGTCTCTCTCTCTCTCTCTCTCTCTCTCTCTGTGTTTAGCCACACACACACACTCTCTCTCTGTAACATCCTCACTCTGATCCTCTCTCTCCCTCTACTCTCTTTAATCTCTCCCTCTTCCTCGCACTGAAAACTTTTAGTCCAGTGCTCTGCCGCTCGTCCCACTGGTCCTCTGCCACTGAGAGCAATTTCTCTTTTTTCCACTCTCTCCACTCCTCTGTGCCATTCATCTCTTTCTCTCTCTCTCACACACGCTGCCCCATGCAGTCTATAGGCTACCATGCTATGCAGTCTCCCCTTGACTGCCCACTCCCCTCTATAAAGCATGTGCTCTCATTGTCTCTCTCTCTCTCTTTTTCTCTCCAGCACACACACATTCCACCCTACACACTCTCTCGCCCTCCTATCTCTCTTTCAGCCAAACTACAGTAGTGTTACAGTTCCACGCTGAGCAGACTGGTAATGATCAGGTTGAATGGCATATGTGTCATGGCACGTGGCAAAGCAGCCAGAACAGACTAAAGGAATGTCAGTGTATGTGTGTGACCCGTGTATATTTATCAGTGTGTAAATGTATGTCAGCGTGCAGTGAGAGTGTGTGTGTATGTGTGTCTTCAATTGCCCTTGTTGCTTGAGTAAACCCCATTCACCTGAGAGCCCCTGCCCCCTCACATTATCCTCAGTCCCTGATCCACAAGCAACCCCCCCCACCTCCTTCCACCTATACACACACCTACTCACCCTCCTCTGCTGCCTCCCCTTCTCCCCCTCCCTGTCCTCTTAGAGATCAATACCAATTTATAGGCAAATGCACAAAGGCTGAGTTGCGCTTTTAATGAATTGAACCATTGCTAACGTCAGGCATCTAATGAAGACTCTGAGAGAGGCGTTGAGAAAACCTATGGTGGGAGCAGCAGGACACATAGGGTTATCGAGAATGTGTGTGTTTCTGTGCGCAGCTGTGTGTGTCTTGGAATTACGGGTGAACAGTACTGTGCCGCAATGTTACAACTGGGTTTCCACTTCTATGGCAAGTTTTGATAAGTATAAACAGAGATTCAGGATTAATAAGGAAAAAGAAGGACGGTTGCTAGGTTTACACCCCAGCATGCATTGCTCCTGAAAGCACTGACATACTGCAACATGAACAAGTCTTTTTTTTTACTTTTCGGGTGCCAGTCTTTCACCTTGAATGACAACTACAGTTAATAAAATCTCCATGAAATCTCATGTTGAGGTGGAGCTGTTAACATAGCAAAAATATAATTTTCTATTTTCTTATATGCGATGGACAAAATATACACTTTTCTATATGAGCATTCTTCAACAGTGAAGTGGAAAATGGATATTTTGTAAAAGCAGCTATATGAATATTTTTCCACTTGTGTTTGTGCATATCCACTTAAGTCCACTGCACAGGTACTGTATATTGCTCTTATAATGCTATATAATCTGACTCTTGTGTCTTCTCCTGCACTTTGAACAGAGAAATTGCTAGAGTGTATGCACTGCATCTGCGAAACCTACAGCATGTGAATATTTCATCCCCTGTAGCCCCCCAGTAGCCCCTTTGTGTGTTTCTACAACTGTGTAACCAGTGCCATGGGGGCTGCACACATCAGCCCTGCCCACCCAGTAATTAAACTAAAAGTCTCTCCCATAAATCATGCTCATCCTCACCTCTCTCTTCTTCTGTCTCATTCCTCCACTCTTTTCTTTTCAAGCAATAGAATGAAGATTTTGTAAATCACCAGCCACGGCTGTTAAATGAGGGGGTTTTGCGCATGTGCACACAGACACAGTCCAGCCCAGCACCAGGCATAGATACATTGTGAGGAATTAAGCTGCCTATCCTCTCTGGCCTCTACACCACCATCACCCATAATATTCCAGACTGGAATTACAATCCTCCAGGGAGAAATTCCCAGTTGCTGTAGATCTCAAAATAAGGGTTGTGTATAATTTACGCACTGCACTGTGATGCACAGCATCATAGGAAATGTGTGGAATTTGCCAACATTTCACCTGACTTCCTTACAAGAGAGTGTAGTATCAAAGAATATTTTTAATCCCAATAAACCAATCAGAAACCAATCGGAATATAAATCCTCTTCCTCTTATAAACCACATCCCTTTCAGTATATGCTCAGCATTCATACTTGCTGCAGTTAAGCCAGCATATAAAGCCAAGTGTAACACCCACTGGGAGATTGCTTGCTAGACTCAAAGATAGATAGATTCTCTTCAAACAGCTGCATGTCTGCTATAACAGATACAACCATGCAGACTGTCTCCAATAGGGCTGGCCCAGGACACACGACACCTTGCCACCTCCAGCAATTAATGATGAAGCCTGTCAAGGCTCCGGATGCTTGACAGACAGCTGACCACCACTGATCTCTCTGGTATCTGCTAACTGAGTAAAATTAGCCTCAACAGCATGAGAGAGAGGGGAAACAGAGGCAGAGGGATGGGAGCATATGCATGACACTTTTAGAACCTTGCTTCCACTTTAAACCTCTCTCCGTTTCTCTGTCTCTGGAGAGTGACGTGTGTGTCCCGTCTATAGATAGAGCTGAGGCCCCTTTGGGATGGCTGCAACGACACTGAGCTTAACACCGGGGCACATTAGAACATACTCGAGGTATTTCCACCGATAAACTACACCTGTCCTGCAGGCAAATATAGTACCCTGAGCAAGCGCTGGTTCACTGTGAAACCATGTTCTGCTATTGCCACATGAAAACATTATCTGCTCATATAGATAATCACATGAAACAGAATATTAATAAAGAAATATTTACAAAGCCACTTGGAAAATGCTGTAGTGCTTTGACAGAAAGTTTCTCAGAATTTTTCAGGTGGATTTTGAAAGGATGAGAATATGGATACTATATTAAATGAAGACGTTCAGTACATGGTGATAAATTCAGATGAAGTCAAACTAGAAACTTCAATTTGCTACCTTCCTACCAACTTTTTGTCGTAAAATCAAACACTGTGCAAATTAATTGTTCATAACGACAGAAAACCCTTGACCTTTTAACCCCATGTGAATGAGCTCAGATGGCTCATAATGATCACATGCTGCAGCTGTAATGCTTTCTCTTCTGCACTAACAAGAAGTGAAATGATAAATAAATAAGACTCTTTCTGGCTGCCTAACTCATGATCTGTTTCCAAAAAGGGAAAAATTGTAATGTGTGTGAAGGTGGCCAGAGTAAAGCACACTGATACACACAAGGAAACACACATTCCACAAAATATGCAGTAATAAGCACACAGTGATTTTTTTTTTTTTTACAAATACCTAAACATACACACAGACACTTCCACACTTACCGTAGTAAAGGTGATCCAGATACGGCTGGTGGCCCATGCGGAGTGAAGCGGTCGCTGCAGGCGGAGTCTCTCCTCCCTGGGAGCTGAATCAGCGATGAAGAGTTTAAGGATGCGGAGAGTAAAAGAGGAGGAGGAGGACTGAAAAGAGAGAAGAAAAAAGAAGAGGGTCATGGGACTTGCCTTTCCTCTCTCTTGCGGGATGGGGTGAGAAAGGAGGAGGGAAAAAACAGACAATAAAAACAGGACCCAGAGCAGGTAGAAAAGAGAGCAAAAATAGTGGCTATTAAAAAAAAAACAACAACACAGGTTTGTGTAACAGGATTCAATTTTAAGTGATGACTGGGCAATAAAATGGCCAACAAGCAGCTGCCCATCCCTCCACACCCACGCCACACCAGGCCATGTAAAGTTAGAAGGAAGACAGCTGATCAGACTGCCAGAGAAGGAGATCGAGTGAGATAGTGAGTGCTGACAGAGCTGAAGGACAAATCGGGAAGAGGGATGCAGGCAGGGAGGGGTTGAGAGTGAGCAAGGAGAGACCGTACGTGAGGAAAAGAACAAAATCAAATAGATTTAATGAAGGAAGAAAAGGAAAGGTAAGACAATGACAGGAAAAATAAGAGGTTATGGCAAAAATTAACAAGGAAAGAATAAAATGGAAGGAAAGAAGGTAAAGGGGAAAGAAGAATAAAACATAATGGGAAGTAAAGAAAGCAGGCACAGCATTTGGATGGATAAAGGTTGAGTGACAAAAGTTAAAAAAAGCAAAAGAAATGAACGTTAACAAGCAGCAGAACTGGTAGTTTTAGAAAGTAAATCAATTATTTCTTACTCTTTCTTGTCCTTTTCACCTCATATTCCACTCTCCTCATAAGTCGTCCAGCAGGCGATGAAAACAATTCCTCCAAAATAAAGAGATGAAAGGAAGAATCTAAAAAATTGTTAGCGCCAAAAGAAAAAAAAAAGAGGTTCTGGGATAAAAGGTCAACTGATACCGCTCACAGGCAGTGTTTGTACATTGATTTTTGTTTTTTCAATTTGAGTGTCAAAAATAGATGAAAGCAAGTTAGACTGAGAACACTGTGAGGGGGGAGCAAACGAGAGCCTCAGTGTGATCAGAGGAAACCCCCACCATCCCAGGGTTTTTATACCAAGGTAACAAACCAGAGACGCGTACCCCTCCAACAGGCTGCCCGCGCAGTCATGTTCCACGGCCTTATTTAGTGAAGCATGGCAAAAAATAGCCTCCCAAGTGCTGCTGGGGGTGTCTGAGTTAAAGTGGGTGGGCTGGAAAGAGGGAGGGACAGGGCGGAGAAGACTTGGAGGTGAGGCAGAGGGGTGTCAAGGAATGTTGGGGGTGGTGATAGTGATGTAGTCACTTTTGATTACTCTCAGTGCTTGATTTACACTTCTTTCCCATGAATTTATGTTTTTGTTGTCCCCTCTTAATGTCATATAGGCCACTTTCTAGATATACAGTACTTAGACCACTATTCTTAGCGTAACAGCCAGTCTGCATCGTGTCTCTTTAGCCACCTTGCTTTTCATGGGCTCAGATTTCAACATTACATTAGTCTTTTTTGATGCACATTCTGGTTCTTTCAATTATAGACTATTTCCTCATTAAACAGTACATGTACCAAAAGTATTCAAAATATAATTACAAAGCTTATTCTGAATACTTTCAGTTTGACCAAAATAAAGAAAAAAGTATCTGCAAATCTATGGTTATTCCTTCTATAGTTTTTGTTTAGTGTTAATTATCAAATGTTTACATGCTTGCACATTAATATGTTAAACACTTTCTTTATTTAGTTAACATAAGACATTCATAAGACATAAAAGACATATTCACAGTGCCTCAGTCTGTTTAGCTGGGCCAGCAATTTGTTATTTGTAGAATGCCTGCTAGATAGCTCACTGTTCAGGCATAAAAAAACTAAGCTAATGGCATAATGGCTAATGATCATGAAAAGAGAATGATATGTGCTAAGTAAAGTTATATTTACCAGGATAGGTATATTACAGAAGATGATTAGGGCGGCCATAAAAACATTTTTGAGGTCAGTCTTTCTTGTCCGAACTCTGACTTTAAACTCAGATTGAATTCAGAGAATTATATATATTGATGTATTGTATTTTATTGACACTGACTTACACAGATATAGGCAGTCAAAATACATTTCACCTCCCACATGGAAGCTTCAGTGGGAGAATCAAGGTTTGGATATTGCAAAAATCACACCTGTCTTGCTATTACTGGCCCAGTGCTCCTATTAACTGCTGGGGTGCTTGGAAGCCTGTTAAGGTGCCTACAGACCATGAGATTTCAGCAATTTTAGAAATTACTTGCAAGCTGCACTGTGCCACATGGATCTATAAACTTTGATGTATGTAGACTGTAAAATAATGACAACACAAGTAGATATTAAAATAAAAAATGAAATATCTTAAGTGTAAGTGTCGTATCTCTGCTAGAGCTGTAAACAATGATGTGTTGTGTTGTGTTGATCGGTGCATCATTCCATCCACTTGGTTAGTTAGTAGGTGTAGGTTATAGCAGTCACATTGTGAGCCATCCTATCTTTCTGACAGCGTCTTTTGTCCCATGTTCTATTTGTTTGGAAGACGGTGACAACAGCCATGTTTGAACCTCTCTCACAATAATCATGTTTCATCAGTTGTCTTGCTGCAAGTCAAGTCAAGTAGGCTTTATTGTCATTTCACCAATATACAGGGCAGTACACACTGAAACGAAACAGCGTTTCCCCAGGACCAAGGTGAGTTATTCTGTTTCCTGTTTGGACTCATTGCACCCAGAGATGGAAGTAACAAATTACGTTTACTTGTGTTACAGCGTAGATGTGCTTGTACTTTTTTTTCCCTTCTTCTTCTTCTTATTATTATCTTATTATTATCTTATTATTATTCTGTAAATTTACATTTAACTAACAGTATTTTTTTAAGTATTTTACTTAGCTGCAATTTAAATTGTCACCATTACAAATTTTAAAAAATGTATGTAGACCAAAACTGAACACGAAGAAGGGATACCTTTGACTTAATCTCCAAAAAGGCAACCTCTACATTGTTTGGTTTAAGTTAATGTTGCGGCTAACGAAACTGACTAGTCAAAGAATTTCTAACAACGCTGTCTCCTAAAAATGACGTTTCTGTACAACTAAACCACTATCACCATTACGTTTTTATGAAAAAAACGTAATTTAACATAACACCCTGGATTGTGGGCTGGCTTTTTATGAAAAATGTAATTGCGACTAGATTAGATTCACAATTAACCTAAATCACAAGTTGCAAATACATTGATAATTAACATATCAATGAAATCTCTTCAGGCAATGTATTTTTGTCCACCAAATTATCTTATCTACAACATCCCCTTTGCTTTTCCGCTAAAATATCCAGTCTTGCAGTTCAACATGCTGATATACAACTCCAACTCCAATGTTTTATGGTTGGGTTCAGTCACTCATAAACGTCCGCATAAAAATTAAAACACAAACACGTTCAGTCTGTCACCCTATATATTTTTTAATGCCTTAACTTCACCTCACGCAGGACTCAATTTCAGGTCTGCATATTACTAGTCCTGCACAATATACGTGAGTTACAGAGCTTATCCGCCATCCAACCCAATCACCTCCTTGCAACTCAATTCCTGTTAATTACTGTGATGTTACATTATTTTAAAAGATACGTCGCCTGGCAACATGATGATAATGTTCTATACAAAACAAAATCAAGGTTGCAGTTAAATTTTATAGGAGCATAATATTTAGAAGACAGGATTACTAATTTATTCATAATAATAACCTTTATTCTTGTGGATGTTGGACCAGATGGTCACTAGTAAACGTTAGCTCACTAATTTTTCTTACTTAATTGAGCTACATTTATGATAAAGACAAGTCCTTAGTCGTTAAATCACACTCCACACAAAAAGTTAAATAACATGTTTAAATTAATTTCACAAAATGCTAAATTAATCAGCGTACTATCAGCATACTGTTACATGACAGCCCAACGAGCTGAGCTTCCTTGTGACACTTGTAACACTGCCTCTGTGTTCATTCGTTTTTCTAGTTTTTAAACTGCTCCTGCAATTTCTCTGCCAGGTAATTTTACTTATACTTAAGTACAACTTCACCATAACAACAGTACTTTTACATGAGTAAAAGTATTTAAAGCATGTGATTGGATGGACTAAAAAACAAGTGTAACTCAGCCTTCTCCAAAATCATGCCCTTTACAGTTGACGAGCTTGAAAATTGGCACAATAGTTGAAGCCTGCTTAAGCCTGAGCGCCCCTGTGGTCATCCCCTCTCTTTGCCTCCTGCTGAATCTCCCTGGTGTATTTTTAGCACTGCCAAAAAAAGAGATGTGAGGCCTTCCTCTACCAGTCGGTCAAACTCCCACACACTCTCCCCACCAGTTGTGGTCCCAACACCTTGTGTCAATCCTCAACACCTGGGACTGCATAACATTTGGTGACACCATAGTGGTGCTATGTAAGTACAGGCAGCATGACGGAAACAGACAGAATAGAGCTCCTCAAAAAGACAAGCAGGACAAGAGGTGTATGTGTGTGCGTGCCTCCAAACTGATGAAGTCTCAGGTGAGGAGGATGTTTCTGTGCAGAAAGCAGCCGAGAGACACAGTGAGATGGAGAGAGAAAGGACACGGGAATTGAGAGGACAGGAGGAAGGGAGAAGGGATGGGGAAAGAAAAGGATATTGATTTCCACCTTAAAGAGGCAATCTCCGCTTCTCAGGAGCGTATGTCTGCACTGTGTGTGTGTGTGTGTGTGTGTGTGATCTGTCCTGGGATCACAGCAGAGTCTGGAGACACCAGTGCAGACATCAGGCATGCACACACACAGGCACACATGCAGTTTTTGAATGTTAATAATGTTTTTAAAAAGTAAAGCAGAACAGTGAAACAGACAAAATAACACCTTTAATCTATTGACATTCTGCACTGGTTCATTTACATTTGCCCCACTGCTCCATTTCCTCCTATTACTCTTAATCTTTCACTTTATCTTAGGTTTTTTTTATATTACTTCCCTTTCTTCTCACATCTTCTTCTCAGCTGATTGTCTTTGCGTATAACAAAGGCACAATGACCTCAGACATGTTCAAGATTAAAACAAGACAGACTGAAAGCTACATTTGGGTATAAATAAAACAAAAACTATGTAGAAAGAGATTTGTAGTAATAGTAAAGACAATGGCACTAATCGTTTTAGTAAAAGAGTAAATTAAAAGATTTACGCAGTACACAGCAAAATCTGGAGTGTTGAAATTTCAGGGTTAAAATTTTGATTTGATTGAACCTCCGAAAAAAAGTAAAATGTTGTTACGCGTTGGAGTTATTTGACAGAGTTGATTACAACGCTGTAGGTTTAACTCCTGGGAGATGTAACTAGACTCCACCTACATTAAATTCCTTAGTTGGATGTGTCAGCAGTGGAAGTGAAAGCACATCAAACTTACTAAGACTTTAATGTATGCTGTGATTTCAACAACAGTCTTCACAACAGGTCCAAATCAGTGTCCCTCTGAGGAACGAACATGGAAGGAAAAGTGTGGCATTATGAATTGCCAACTTGAGGTGTTTCTAAAGAACAAGTCAGCTTTAAAAAGAGTTAAATGGGTAATATTTTTGAATTATCTATAGTGATAATATGGAAGTAAATCTATTGTTAAAAAAACACACTGGTGGTGTTAATTTTTGATACTGCACACTAGCGTTACATTTAAACTAGTAAAAGAGTTGCTCCAACTCTGTCATAGTGTGTCGAAGTGTTTCAAGTATAGTTTTAACTCTGTGTAGCGTGGACAATGCTGATTGTGATGTGTCTGTACAACAATTTGTTTATAAATGAATTTAGTATATATAAATGATAAATAACAAATTTATTGTCCAAAATACTGTTCATCCAAATTCAATGTCAAATCCAGTATATTTATCTCAACATTTGCTTTTAAAACTGCTTAGGTTTAAGTTGATGCGATCACTTTAAGTTTAGTGACAAACTAACTACAGACAACATTTTATTTAGAAAGACAGCAACCGAATGATCCTCCAGTTATATTTACACTGTCAAACACCAGATGTTGTGATCAACAGCTGCAATGCAACATTTCATATTTAACCTGCACTTAACAGTCTGTACTGTACCAGATGTTACAGTACAAATATAGAACTTTGTTTTTTTAAATGAAAAAATGACAATAAATAAACATTGTGTGCAGGGAGAGAGTGTGAGTGTGCTATATGGCGACTGCATGCTTGCAGCAACCATGTCTCCTGAAAATGATGTTCCAAATAGCTGAACTACAAATATAATTGTATTTTGTAGACAGTTAAGTGGGAAAGATGTTTTGTGTTCT
>OMLM01003533.1:23912-59120 GCA_900302695.1 Helostoma temminkii
ATGTTTTGTGTTCTGATGCATTTTTTAATTAAACATTTGTAAAATCTCTTAGATTGTTTGTAGGTTGTATCTGTGAATGTTATCATTCACAATCTTACAAACACATTTGTGTTTTTATTCTAATTGATGATGACAAAATGTCTCACTCTCTAACAGTGATTTTACTCAGAGAGAAACTCAAAGAGTTATATAGTTGTTCAAAAAGTAATAAACAGCTTAAAGCAATCTCTTATTTTCTTAGGGCTTTGCTGTAATTTGCAAGATAAAGGATTTTCTACTGTGAAGTATTTGTCTGTTTGATTGGGTCAGTTTGAAAGACTGTTAAGTCAGATTACATCTTTAATTTCAGAATATGCAAACGCTCAGTGAGTGAAGTGCTTTCTGTGTGTGTATTTTTAATTTATGCTTGAGTGTGTGTGTGTGTGTGTGTGTGTGTGTGTGTGTGTGTGTGTGTGTGTGCGTGTGCACATGAAAGCATTCCTCCTCCATGTCTGACTGCCTCTTTCCAGAAATACCTGCATTGCTGCATGTTTGCGAGTCCCACAGCGTTGTCACCAAGCACTTTAGAGTCTGTACACACGTATCTGGCCTGGCAAGCAGACAGAATAATGAGGTTGTGTTGTAGGACAAAAAAACAATGAGCTTCTTTAAACGCCATCTCTGGTTGAAGGGGCAGTCCCATCGGAGACAAACTGCAACCACCAAGACCAAACACCAAAATATTTCTTTTGTTGCTTTTCTTTTGCCTCCTGTTCTCCTGGTCCTTCCCCTTCCCTACGATGCAGTTAAAGTTCTCAGGGGACCATTACTTTAGCTGGCGTGTGAAATGGGCTAGGAGATGAATGCTTTTTCTGCATTACCTGGTGGCAAGGGAAAAAGCAATGGATACAGTGTACAGATCGCACAGACACTTTTTAATCTGGGAGAGAGAGCTCTCTGATCCAAGCCAGCGGCAGGACTGAAAAAGTAAATGTGAAAAGAGAGGGTAGGGGCCACAAGACAGAGAGGAGGAAGCAACAAGAAGACAGAAAGAAGGAGTGATGGTAGAAGGAGTGAGTGTGACTTTACCTTAGGAGAGGATTTCAATCTAATGAAAAGACTGACTTTCAATTTGGCTTCAGCACTAATTGTGCTGGACTCCATAGACCAGCCACATGTCCCTGTGCACCTCATGAATGAGGAGAGTAAACTGTGGATGAGGGGCCACTACCCATAAACAACAATTAGCTCACAGTCTGTGACAACACTAAGAAACCTGAGCCAGAGGAAGCAGATGCTCTTAGAGGTCAATGACCAATGCAACTGGTTAAAAAGCAAGATGCTAATAAAATACCAACCAATGACGTTGTGAGCTTTAAGAATCAGGCTAGGTGTTTTGTTTGTTTAAGAAAAAATATGCTCTTTCAAAAGAAATGCCCCTTTATCTTTAAAGTCACTAAGGCTAGAGGTACACTTGCTGTAGACCAACTTATGTATGTAGTTATATATCCGCATCATCTGCGCCATCGTTCACATACTTCCATTGCACACGTTGAGAGGAAAGCAATGAGGAAGCGATAACAGCGACGAACAGCGAAAACAGCAGGGACGACAGCGTAAATGGTATGTAAGACAGCACAGGTTGAGACACATTCAGACATCTTAGCAAATCTCACGAGTGATACCTTTACTATGACACCAAACTTATTCAAATAGACCTTGTGGTTGCAGAGATACACTCATTTAATTATGGGTATGTGATTAATTTCGAGTAGAGGCCTAAAAATATGATTAGGGCTCAAAAGGTTGACTGAAGAGAAGGAGCGTTGGGTTGTAGATATAAATAAATCATAAAAAGTTGTGTTTGTTACTGAGCGTATTAATACTCTTATGTTGAACAGGAACATGATCAGCTTGTAAAAACTAAATGTAAGAAGATATGAAATTCAAATTTTGTCATAAATTGAGAGAAACACAGGAGAATTTCGGATAAGGGAGGAAATTGGGAGAGGGTAGTAAAAAATGGTCCCCAGGAAAATCAGGAGGGTTGGCAAGTATGGAGCCATGATGCTTGTCCCGCCATGTAGTTAACAGCAAGTATATCTCCAGCCTAAGGGTGTCAGTGTTAGGAAATGAAGCATCAGCAAATGTCCTCTGTTGTAACTCTGGCTGACAAGCAAAGTTACATACAACATTTATATTGATTTTTCTGTGAAGATTCTCAGTCATCCAGGTCATGGTCATGATTATCCCAAAGGTTCTGTTCAGTAGCAACTGGACTTGTTTTTAGTTCAGCTGCTACTGAGAAAGTCCTTTGGGTTCTGTTCAGTCTTTTGGTATTTATATTGATTCATAGCAATTTTTAATAAAACTTTTGTAAAAGCTATAAAACTTTTTTATAGTGTCATATACCTTCTACAAAAACACTGGACCTCATAAAAATTGTAAGACAGAATATATTTTGGAATTCTGTGTTACATTTTTTTTACTTTATCTGTGATGTTTGCACATTGGACAAGTGCAGCAAATTGCTTGTTTCAGAATGTCTTAATGGATTCATGAGGAGCTGCACATACATCATATTTGATTTTTTATCATATCTGCTTTGTGCTTTCATTCACAAAAGTGTCATGTGAGATGCTTATACTGCAGCTTTCGCTTGTGTCATGTTGTGATATGTCAGATTTTGAAAGTGACCCTTTCATAATTGCGACAACATACGACATAGACCTCGTATAGCTCATAGTGTCTGTGTTCACAAACTAGTGTGAACCATGTTTGGGGCCTAACACAGTATTTGAAAATAATAAAAAAAAGTGGATGTTTATCTTTAATTTAAAAAAAAGAAATAAAAAAACTGTAAAAGGCACAATCTGTTCATTGATTCTGCTATGTCAACCACATTATCTGACATACAAGCTTTCTAAGAATTTTATGCTGCCCCTTATCTGTGAGTTTACACATTAACTGACTGGTTACACTGAAGATGCAAAGTGCAACTCGGGGTTGATATTGAAAACCTGTCATATTGTTGACACCTATGAATAATCTAATCTCAAGTAAACGGTTCAAATGGTTAACCTTGACTTGTATGCATATTAAGACGCCTTTCTATAGTGAAACAAATCTATTTTATACCTTTGTGAAGTGTAATGTTCAAATGTTGCTTTCGTGATCTGCGGACTATCTTTCGCTGGTCCTTAAAAACCTTTATTACAAACTAAGCAAAACTGAAAGTCAAATTAAATAGAAATTAATCCATGAAGCAATTAATACATTTCCACATATGCTTCTCTATCAAAATATCCAGTCTATCAGTGCAATACAGTTTTATTACTATTGGTATGTTTTGGTACAAATTATATCAGGCAGCACTTTACTGCTTAAGTACGCACTGACATTTTGACTTAAAAACCATAAATTGGAATTGGCTACCATGAGACAATAATGTTCACCCTTGTAGCACAGTTATAGTGTTGAAAACACATAAATTCTTACACTTGAATTTCCACACAGCTTGACTGTCAGGCTGCCATGAAAGCACTGAAGGTTGTTCATCTTTTGAATGTATCTTTCTTATTTTTCACAAGGATCCAGTTTTGCAAACCTGCAGCACTTTTACCCTACTCATATCCATAGTCTATGCTAACTTCAGTTAAACACATACACCAATCAGCCACAACATTAACTGTACCAGCGGTTTTAACACTGGGGAGAACCAGTGTTAGCATGAGCACTGTATTAAACTTCAACCAGAAGATCAAACCACTTTGTGTTACTGTTTTGGCTGCTAGGTGAAATTACTCATTTTAGAACTCAGCCAGGCTGTAACTGTTTATTGTAAGTCAGACGTGTGTGATTGCCTCAATAAGGTGAGCTTATACTCACTATACACACTTATAGCCGCGGTCACCAGCTACTCTGACACTCTGACGCTCTTATCTGGGTCGAACTTTATCTTTGTCCGAGCCTGTTTACTGGAGTCTGGATTTCTGCTGCTCACTGTTTCTAAATATGCTTTAGGGTAGACACTGTTCACACTGAGTCACCACATCGATGACACAATGTTTGAACACCGCCATCCTGTTCCCCTCACCTTCTCTACCATCTAGTAGAGTCACCATTTAGCCAACATACCTTCTTCTCTTCCATCTCTCTCCAGTTCTGTCGTCAACTACTACTCACCTGGTCTCAACAAATCATCACCATTAAGCCAGTTAATCATTACTTACCTAGTAACAGTCCCACTTCCAGTACTCACCTCTGTGTTCTTGTGTACAGTGTGTTTGAGCACCACCTGCAGGTTCGGAGGTCAAAGTGCACTTCTTTCTACCATTGCTATCAGCTCCAAGGTACTGCCTGCAGCTTGCTGTGAACCTCTTTAATTCTTAAAACATCTAAACTGTTGTTGTGTCAGCTTCATTTTTGGGTCCTGTGTTACCAACAAGCCCCACTCTAAAAGCCAAAAAGGACATAGTTTGATATGATTGATTTGATTGTAATTGTGTATTATTCATTACATTGGAGTCTTAGGCTGGATAGAGAATCTAAATGCTTCTTCCACCACTGATAAAGTCAGACGATGACACGCAGTGCAGCTATTAAAATGCAGTAGACATAATAGTGTATGCCTCACCTTCATTCCACCTTATCTCCTGCTTCCCATTTACAACACTTCAGTTTCCTCCAGGTGAAATCACTTATGAGGATGTTAAGAGTGTATCTAATGCACCTCAAGTAGTTGAGATAAAACATTCAGAATCATTCACAAGCCTGTTTCTGTCCAACTGCACCATTCTCCTGCTGTATGATTTAGTGGCAGCTGGATTTGGCCAATCTCTGTGGCACAGTCTGAGTTATGGGCCGCAGACAGCTCCAGTGTAGTGTGTCAGCTGCAAATCGATGAACACATCTAAATATAAACTTGTCTCATGTAACGCTGACAAAATCATCCCCATTTTATTTTTCAATAAAAATACGCCCGTTAGTACATGTGAGTGGGTGTGTGTGTGTATGTGTGTTGGAATGTGCACGAGTGGGTGTGTGAGTGGCAGATTGCTGAGGAGTGTTGAAGTACTGCAGGTCCCCCCAGCACACAGTAGAAACATGGTTTAACCCATGGATTCCATGGCTTCATGCCAGACTGCTCTTTTGTGTCTACATGGACTTCCTTCTTAGGCTGAGAATAGCATTGACTTGTCCTTTGTTTCAGATAGATATATAACTGTCTCGGTGGAAGGTCATGTGACAGTTTCAAATTGTCTCTCTCTTGTTTGTTCAGTCAGCCCAATCCTCATTTGATCTCAGATATGGCGTGGCATTACAGCAAAACTACAAACGATAAGAACAAAGTTAAATCAAGACGAGTTTCAATTACCCTTATAGTCAGTAAAAGTGTGCTTTGTCTCGCCACTGTTCTCTGCCATGCTAATGCATTGTCGGTTAGTGGGCCGGAGAAGGGCCAGAAAGAGAGGGAGGTGGGGAGCGGGGGGCAGGCCCTCAGAGGGGACTTGGGGAACAAGCCAGTGACACATTGATGGATCTGACTCCTGCTTCGCATAATCATTCTCCTGGCCACTCGAGGACATAGAGAGAGAGTGGAAGAGAGACAGAGGAGGGGAGGAAGAGACAATGACACAGACAGAAAAGAGAAGTGGGAAAAGAAAGGGAAAAGGGGGAATTAGAGAATGAAAAGGGAAAAGAGCTAAGAGAGCTGAGCGGTGCAAAGTACTTGGATCAAGAAGTGAAGAAGGGCAAGCTGGATCCAAGGGGTGAGGGTAAAATAAGCAAGAAAGGATGGAGGCAGAGAGTGAGGAGGGAAGAGGCATTGCAAAAGAGCAGCGAGGGTGCTGAGCATGTTGAGGGCTGAGCGAGATCAGAGCTGCAGCTGTGGATCACGAGAGCAGTGTGTGTGTGTGTTAACATGCTACCTCGCTCCTCTTGTACATCTGTTCATTCATTCCCCTTCGCTTGGAGCCGGGCGGCGCCAGGTGATCATTTTCTCTGTGAATTAGGACTCCCGGCAGAGTACAGTCCATTAGGGCGGATCACTGTGTATCAGTGTCTCATGCAACCAATTGAGCATGAGAGAGCAAGCACACTCAAGTAGCGGCTGTCGCCAAGAGTAGGCGCAGCATAGTACAAATGTGACACTTGTTTTATCATGTGTGGTTGCTTAAGTATGGCAGCTGTTGCAGTTTAGAATGCATAGGTTACAAATTTTGTACATTTTGCTTATCATGTACTTGTTTGTATCATTACTCTATTACTCTTATAGTCTCTTAAGCGTTATTTAACATCAAGCATTTCTAAACAAATGTACTTGTAGGTACAATATGACAAAACCCTGATTTCCCCTTTAGCTATCTGTTTAAGCAGTAAATGTCCCTTCTGTACAATTTTGTAGCACTAAGGCATTTTTTTTTCATCTTTAGGTTTTTGGCTGTTCCAAAATACCAAAGAAAAAACACTAACACTCGACAGGATAGTCACTGTGAGGCCATTTACTCATTCATCTTGTAGGGCGGTTGAAAAAGTAGAAGGAAAACACACCTCTGCTTTAAGTCCCACATTTTTATTGACTGGAGAAAATCCCCACACTAGTTTACTGCATCGGTGTTACCAAAAGTTGTATAAAAATCTAATCTTCCATAAATACAGGCTAACCTGTACCCGTGCTGTGTGCATGCAGTTGGTTTCTGTTAGACATGCATATCTGACATATTTTAACATATTACACTGGATCAAGTGGTGTTGTAAATGTTAACCCTTTTTGACATAGCAAAGCTAGCTGAAGCAGTATTTGAAAGGGCAGATTGTTTTTAATTTGAAGTAAATCATTTGAAGTGAAATTTAATTATTTTCAGCCTGGACTTTAAGAACTGGACTCCAGTTTCTGCTGTCGTGATTGATTGTGCACACCTCTCTGTAGACCTTTCTCTGTAGACACACCAGCAGTTTGCCTGCAGTTGCTGCTCTCCACTACAGTGCTAGGGGGGCAAAATCTCCCAAAGCTGAACCCAAATCAATTAGAATACTTAACTTTCAGTACATTAACCGCCACACAAAAAGACTTGCTTTAACATTGCAGTAATTACATTGTATGAGTGAGTATAGCATCTAAACTTAGCTGTAATTATAGATGAATCATTAATCAATTAACCACTGTTAATCAATAAATATCTATATTAACCAATAATGCAGAAAACAAGGTTATGGGGTATAACTACATGTATACTGTAATGTACCATATGTTCCACCACCAGGTGGTGAGTCTTAATGAGATCTTGCTGACCATAGAGCTGGACATTATAAAACAAATGTACCTTGATGACAGCTCTACAGAAAAGGGAGTCATAGTGATGAACACTACAGTAGAAAGTTGTTTTCTGGCAGCATCAGACTTCAGCAAAAGAAGATAAACTATTAACGTTAACACAATGATGTGAAAGAAATACTGTATCTCCAGTGGTAATGTTCAGGACAAGCTGCAGTTCAGTTAAGCATGCTTCAACATTACCAACATAAAAGTGATTAACTGTATATGCGACACACCCCGCTCTGAGTATAACTGTATTTTACTAGTGAACTGTTAAAAAACTTTCTTGGACTGTCATTTGGTGCAACAGTAACTCTTTCTGCATCTCTTTCTGCTTTTTGTTGCTTGCAGTTAAATGTATTTATATTGAATGTATACATACATTCACAAATTTCATACATGCATTACCTACATACATACATACATACATACATAACACACATACACTATCAGCAAATACACATATACGTACATATATTAGATGCATTTACCAGTCAACCCTCTAAGTGGCCAGCAAATAAATATGCATAGGTAATAGTGCTTAGTAGTCTTTTAATCGAAAGCCAGGCTGAAAAAGCATGTTTTATTCTAGCTGTCACTTGGCAAGAAGCAGGGAGGGTGACTTCTACTGGGCAACTGTAGGAGATGGCGGCGTTGGATTAAGGTGAGTGTGAGCGCTGAGTGCAGAGGGGGCACAGGCGAGCTGGACCTGAGTGGAGCTGTTCTGAGACGAGACTTGGAGAGATTAGAGAACCAACTGAGAGCAATGTTAGCAGGAAAGAGGTAGTGGCAAACGGGAAGTGGACTAGGGTCGGAACTAGATGATCCTTCCGGGAGTAGAGTCCAAAATGGCTGCCGCCACGCGGTTCGTCATGCGCTCAGGCCCAGGCTTGGGTCTCTAGTCTGGAGTCTTTAGACAAGCTAGACAAGTGTGTGTAGAAAGTTAACAATATTAGTCCATGCAAATGGAGAGGAAATGATTAGGGAAGGAGGAGCAAGGATTTTGATTGTATTTTTTGCTCTTCAACCTTATCTAATATGACACAGCACATACACACTAGAAGTTAATTGTTGACAGATAATAAATGTATTTCTCATATGACTTGTAAGCATTGAGTAGTGTGGAGTAATTCTTGTTCTGGGCTGAATTTCCAGGCCCCTCAACGAAAAGTAAGGCCAATTGCTGTTGAGCAAAAGTGTGCCCATTAATTTAAAAGTGGTTAATAAAACAGACAGCGAGAGAGGCAGTGTAAGACTAATTACATACATGTGTGTGTTGGTGTGGGAAAGAGGAAGACAGAGACGAAGAAGGAGAGATGAATAAAAGTAGAACGCTAATCCAGTGATGTATCTATGTGTATTTTGGGGCTGGCAGCTCTGATTTATCACCAACACTTTATTCAAGGTCCTGAAATTAGTAAGTCGCTTCACAAGATGGAAACCCCCAACTTCAGTGATGGTTACAGACTGGGTGTCTGCAGCTGTGTGTGTGCAAGTGTGTCTTAATGTAAATGTACCTCTCTGTACGTGTATTGCATGTTTTTAATGCAAGGCCTGCATGGGATGATATGTAAGAGAGGGATCTGTGTGTCCTATGTGTGTGTGTGAAGCCCTGAACAATTTCGCCTACAGATAAGGAACCAGTCAGAACTGTCATGAACACATTTACCTTTAGGACAAAAGCTGGGTGCACATCCACCACTCAGGAGCTGAACACAATATTAGCTGAATGATACAGAAAACCAGCCAAGGCGCCAGGGGTGGCGTTGCTCCTGACGTAATTACAAGAAGCAGTACGCTGGCTGATGAAGAAAAGCATGCAAAGTCTGGTTGGGAGAATTTCTCAAGATACAGGTGCAATACAGCAGGTCGTGGATTCACAGAGGATGCTGCCTGGGCTAAAGAGTGAGATAATATAAAAGGCCTTTCTACAACCTTAACACTGATCCTATTTCCTTCTCCTCTTCTCTGATCGCCCTGTATTCAATTGTCTTCTACTTAATAAAAAATGTATACAAATAAAGTAAAGAAAAACTCACAAAGAGAACATACATTTAAGTTTCCCTCAGTTTTTATCTTGAATATGCAAACCATCCACTTTTAGACTAGTATGTTCCTGTGTTTTTTTATTTATCCAGCAACAAATAGAAACCTATTTGCAGTCATCGTGGGGCTTATGCAAGTTGAGCAATTGTGAGGGTTCAGACTGGGCCCAGTAACGACAAGGACAGAAGTGAGAAAAGGAGCAATGTTTATTGACTGCAAGATGGAGTGGCAGGTTGAGGGAGACAGGACACCGAAAACAGTAGTGGGTTTGGGCAGGACTACTTCTGGGTAGATGCACTGCAGAAGAGAGATTTGTCACTAAGATGCAGTGGCAGGAGAGAGCGAACCAGGGAGAAGAGAGCCAGAGTACTCACAGTATTGAAGAGTGTGGAGAAGAGGGAAGGTTTGTCCAAAGCAGAAGAGGTTTTGGCCGGGGAACAGGTGAGCTGGTAAAGAGGCGTTGGCATCCATTATTCAGGGTCAGATTGAGTGCCTGCTAAACACTGTGAGGACACACAATTGCAGTGCCAGCAAGTCAGACAGAGCATAGACCGGTTCAGAGTCTGAGCCTGGTCCGATTTCAGTCTCTGATTCCGAAGATTCAGGCCAGGTCAGGTCATGCCAGGTACCTAATAGGCTGGAGAGTCACTTAACAATGTGAACTGTGAATGTGCTGTTGGGGCAGGAGTACCACAGACCTGCTTCAATAAGAGTGGTAACAGGTGTTAATGATAGAAGAAATGAGGGAGAGCTGAGCCAGGCAGTGAGAGAGTAACAACTGACTGATAGCAATTTATCAAAATATGGGCATGGCAGCAAGTCAGGTACATATACTCATTGCTATACACACCAGAATTGTCTTTTTGTGTTTCTTTAATCCTGAAATCATAAATAGCCTCTTTATTTTTCCTATTTTCACCTGTCATGATTTATCATATACAAGGTACAGCTGCAGTCTTGACTAATAAATGTTCATAAGAAAACATAAACAAACACATGTCGATTTCATTAAGTGAGGCCAACACACAGGTAATGGTGATTTTGTGTTTATTAATTGTTAGAAAGCCTATTTGGTAATCAATCCACAAGCTGATGTTGCATTATGACATCAACACATATTAACAAATACTAACAAATCTTGATTTGTTAGTAATAACAAGTGTCAACATGAAAGTGTCATTTTATTTTATAGTCCAAACCAAAGTACAAGTAATAAACTGTCCTAAAGGTTCTGAAATAGACATAATAGATTAAAATCTATTTTTCATTTTTTTAACTGTCCATTAATGTGTTTGTGAATTTGAAAATTTGTAATGATTTAATTATTACAATAATTTTGAAGTTCTCTTTTCTGCGCCTTTAGTTTAAACTGAGCATCATGTTTTCTGCTTCCACAGCTAGAGACGGATATTTGCTGGACAACGGAATGTCTACTGTCTCTTCTTGGCTGTGAGAAACTGACAGACAGAAGACACGAGAGAAGCGAGTAATGAGTAAGAGGAGAGGGAAATGGTGAGTAGCTGCAGATGGATGGTTTAGAATGAGGAAGGTATAGGGAAGAACACAAAGACGCAGGTAAGTTAAGGTGCAGAATGGGGGGAGGGTGAGTCCAATAAGTCCAAATATCAGAGATTGCAGGTCTATGCTGAGATGGATTGGTGCTGGCTGGGTTCAGGTGTTCCTGCTATCAGTTGTACAAGAGGCCCAGAGAAAAAATGGCAAAAGAAGGAGGACAATTGGCAAGACAATGAATGTAGAGGCAAGAAGAGTAAAGGAGGGTTAGAGGACAAGGAGAGAAATGGGTGGGTATAATCCAGGGTGATGAAAAGCAAGCTGAAATTGGAGGCAAGGAAAGGAAGAGATAATAGTGAGAAAGGGGAGGGTGAATGGGAAAAATGGATGTGTGATATGAGAAAAAGAAAAGTGGAAAATGGGGGAGGTTTGAGGAAGTGCAAACCAGCAAACCAAGTCTGCATATCCTCTATTGCTCTCACTCTCCTTATTCTCTCTTGTTCAGTATGATTTATGAGCACAAAGCTCCAAAACACTTTCAGACACTGTCTTCCACAGCACTGATGATGTGAGTATTTATACACACACGTACTGCCATATCCTGCTTTTCTGTATGCTGCCCAAGTGTCTGTGTAGTTGTGTGTTTGTGTAGTGATGCATCATAGATTTCTTCTGACTTAACCCAATTTCTTTGTCCTCAAAATGCTGCCCAATGACTTTGACGACATCAGCGCTTGAAAAGGGTACAGTAGAAACAGCAACACAGACACAAGCGCTCACACACACACACACACACACACATACACACAAACACGCGATTACTGTGAATGTTCAGTATTTATCCCAAGGCTTTAATGGTTTTGGCTTGCTACTTGACAGCCTTAAACACACAAGCTTAGCAGCAGGACAGTATCAGCTGTGGAGGAAAACAACATTCATTAAGAACCTTTGACCTATACATAGACTCTGTATCTACTGAGGGGCACATAAAGTCCACTTTTTCGTACACTCTCTCCTGTCAGCAGTGTGCCTGGGAGACACAAAAAATGGAGAAAAAAATGGATAGAGGAGAAAAAAGAAAAAAGGTCAGTTCTTGCTCCTTCTGAACATATTTCTCATAATCTTTTGCAGTGATATATTAGTTTTTTGTAACAACCCTCATAAACACAATCATAGACAATAGTGCTCTTTAGGTACCTAACATAAAACAAAACTTTATTTATTTATAATTCAGATGTATTCATATTTTTACCTTCAACATATAGAATGTAAAGTTGTTCTGGAAGTTGAGTCATGGCCACTGGACGTCTGTTAGGCTGAAACATTTACAAAGAATTCCAGCGGCCATGACTCAACTTTCAGAGAACTTCACCTGGATGACTGAGAATATTCACAGACAGCGTAAAGCTTTATTAATATGTGCAATGTCTCTTTCACACATGTCATTCATTATAGATAACTTTACACAGGCTTGGACTGAATAGGGGAAGAAACAGCACTTGTGGAAGGAAGGAGTCAATGACTTGGGTGTTAACTGAGCAGGTCTGAGTGCTGTTCTTTATAAATTAGCAATTGACTCCCAGTGGTACTGTGGTGATCTTATTTCTTACTTCACCACATGACTACACTAGAGTTTATAGGTTACAGTAGGTGTCACTGTACTGCCACATAAGCAGTGGTTAGTTAACATTTCCTGTAAGAGTTTTTTTTATGAATTCTGAAAACAACTTATGGACAAAGTTACAAAAAGCTGGTATATAAATATCTCAGAGCTTTAGCAACGAAAGAAGGGAACACCATAAACTTAGCTAACGCTAAGAAACTCAAATACACACATCTAGGTCTGTGCAAAAAATTCAAGTTGAGTTTCAGGTGTTAATTTTATACTAACAACATGTTCTTATCTTGAAGCTGTTACTGTTAGAGTTTGTCAACCGCAACATCTGAGTTTACTGTAGCAGTGTTCACAGAGGCTTCTGTTAGCTTATTCGTACTAACGGAGTTAGCATGAACTGGGTGCTGCTTATAACATTACTATGTAGCCAGCAGTACTGTTAAATTGCACATGTGTGCGTGCAATGACTGAGGTTTCCTGTCAGACTTACATCCTAGCTATTTATTATTTATATTGGGTTGTAGTTGTTTGATTCATTTATTGATTATCCATTGCATTGAAATTGCTGTTGATTATTATAGAATCACTGTCAGGATTGTACAACATGGTGGACCCAAAAATGCAACTGGAACAAAGGAGGGATGGTTATAATAAAGAATCTAGTAAAAGAAAAGGTTAACACACAGGGGAGAAGATTACAAACAGAAAATCACTCCAACATAGAAAAAGACAAAACTAATAAACTGGAGGCCAAGAGTTAAACACAATTTCACTCCTATAGAGGAAAAGGTAAACTGGCAATTCAGAGACACAGCAAAAAAACAAACTAGGACTAACCTGAATCCACAGAGAACAACCAAAAATGCAAAAAAATAGTCCATATCAGAGACAAAATCAAAACAGTAAACAAAGACATGCCATGGTCTCCAGCCTGGCAACCATATATGCTGCTGCTCTCTCCATGCTCACTCTAATTGCAATCAGTCTAATTTTTAACACCTGTTCATTCTCCCCTATAAGCAGACCTGTGGCTCCTTGCCAGTCGCCAGATTGTCAGCTCAGCTTACCCTGTTTGCTACCTTCCAGCCATCCTGTTCCTGATCTGAATACCTGTTACTGACCCTGAACCTGTCTTGGACTAAATGCTGTCTTTGACCCTCAGCTTTTTAAGTCTGTGGCTTTGACCTGTTTTGTGAAACCCCACTGTGCTTTTGGATTGTGGATACTGGATCTATTATTGGAAACCTGTTTTTTGGACCCGATCTTTGATCTGTTTATGGACCTGACCTTTGACCTGTCTCTAACCCTGCCTGCTTTACCCTGATCTGAAGGAATGTGTTTTAGGATTGTAAACCAAGATACCTCTTCCTATACCTGTGTGTGTGTGTGTGTGTGCTTCTGCTACTTTGGAGGGTAATCAGCGTGAGATAACCTGAGCGCATGTTGGACACAGAGGGTGCCCCCATCTTGTTTACAGCAGCCATCTTGTGACACTCAGCAGCCCAGGCATCTCCAGTTAACCTGCTGTTTCCCTCTGCATTCATCTATCCTCTCTTTGGTCCCCTGTATTCCCCATCATCTCTATTCACCCTAGTCAACATCAATGAGTACAAGAACCTATATCCATCAGCTTACCACTTACCTGTCATCTTCAATCCATTAATTCATAACTGCTGTGTGTACTGGCAAGCCTGCCCTCCTGTCCGTTTCCCTGAAGAGAGGCTCACCTGCCCAGTCCCTGGCTTCTGCGTTCCTTCACCTGTGAAACATCAGCCTCACATTGTTTTAATAAAACATCTCAAAATCCAGTCCAGTGCTGTCAGACCCCCCTTAAGTCCAGAATCAAAACCTAATTCATGACACTTTAATAAGCTTATAAGGCTCTGTATTGTTGTCTAACAACATGTTTAGGGGTTTACCACATATCAACAGACCATCTTTCAGTGTGCATTAGGAGTAATTTGCACTGAGCATAATTAATTTTAAAAAGTAATCTCCATCCATTCCTTCCATTAGTAATACCTGCTTATCCTTGAGGGCCTTGAGGACTTACAGGCAATTTAGAGTCACCAATTAACCCAACCTGCATGACTTTAGACTGTGGTTCTGTAATGTGTTTAGAAAAAAGGTTCAATGTTTGCTTACTAGCATTTTAAAAATGGATTCTATCACACAGATACAGAAGAGGAAGGTCAATGTTAAATGTTCATAAGTTTCATTTAAAGAACAAAATAAAAATCTTTATTTAAATGAGTAACATTCATGCTCGGCTTGAAAAATTGAAATGCTAAAAGTAGAAGACCAGTACCATTAAACACATATTCATTTGGCAGTATGGTCATAGTGAAAAAGTAGGATAATGTTAAACAGGTAAGGTTATTTTAACTGTGTAAAAATACACCAAGTACCATTACCCTGTCGAGCTATAGAAATACATACAAGTGCCATGTTACTTTTTTAAGAGTCCTGGTATCAGCAGGGTTTATCTTTTAAATAAAATAAAGCCTAAACCCTCTGTGGATTTGTAGCAATGTCAGGTCCTTTGCTATTGCATTAAAGGATTAAAATAAATATTGTTTTGCATCTGTTGGAGTAAAACAGAGCCATAGCAAACATGCAGCTGTCTGACTCTATCCAGCTGTCACTAGTGACTGCTAAGTATTTTGTGATTTACAGTAATAAAAGTGACAGCAGGTCAAGTCAACCTACAGAGGAAAAGAAAAGTGCCTGCTGCGGTGGATAAAAGACTTCCACTGGCGCATAACTCTGTCAAAACCACAGGTCTGCAGAGGAGACATTGCTGAGCTTTTTAAAGGAAAGCTATGGAACATTTGAGATGGTAAAGTTAGAATCAGCAGGACTTGGTGGCTTGAAGGATCTGGATATATGGAAGCAATAAAAGCTGTTCAAGTTACAGAGTGCACCTGTACTGTGCAAAATTCCCTTGAGATGTACAGTAGCTTTAAGGGCTCCAGTTTGGAAAAGGGCTCTGAAGAGGCATTAATGTTCAAGGGTCAAACATTGTAGAGACAGTACTGCTGACAGGGAGGACAATCTGCTTTATATCTTGTCGTTGTACTTGCATTTAGGTCACTTTCACAGTTCATAAAAATAAGATCCTATAACCAGATCATACGTTCAGCATCCATCCATTAAGTACTGGTGACATCTGTCACATTTTATCCTCAGTGGAAGTGAACCACACTTTTAATTGCCCAGCATGGTTTTCTGAACATGAATAAGACGTGTTACAGTGAACATTCTAGCATCAAACAGAACTTTCGTTAACAACACTTTCCCCCTTTCAACCAACAAGAACTATTTCATCGCTGGTGTTACTTTATAACTTTATATGAACACAAAATGAACAAGTGCACATATGCATATAAAGTGCTGTCATTTTTCTTTTTCCTTTTTTTGGGCATATTTGTCAATCTGTCACACAAATTTAACCTGAGTAAATACAAAATGCTGTTTTTAAATGACGATTTCATTTATTTAGGGAAAAAAGCTGTGCAAACCTGTCTGGAGCCTCTGTGAAATAATAATAATAATCATAAAAGAACTATGATTAAACACATGATTGGGAAGCTGAGTTCAGTTTCATTTTTTTATATCAATTTTGTGAGTCTGTTGCATTAAAACTGTACTGTGAACTGTAAATAGACAGAAAGTACCTATACAGAAAAGAGGCCACTTTGTGAAAGGTCTCAATTTTATTTGATTAGAAAATACTCAAACTCATTGTTCGACTCATCATTAGTGTCATCCAGTCTTATTGTATTGCATTGATTTGCACTGCAGACTATGTTTAATCATATCATACCATGACCATGATTGCAGTTTGAATTGTATCATATCACAGCAGAAATTCCTACACATGCATCTGTTATGTATCAGATTGCTGGCAGTGTATTGAGATACAAATCATATCGGCATCACACCAGAGTTAAAACCCTAGTGTAAGTATATCACAGTAATAGGTATTTAAATAAAATATGTCACTAAAAATTACCATCATTTGTACCCTTTATTTGAACGTTGACTTGTGATAATGTTAACTATTCCAGGATTCACTAGATAAAACCAGACTGAGCAGACCTGCTTCTGCCATTTGTGAATTTTAAATAATTACAGTGACATGTCACACCAGGTGTCTGGTGACTGGTCATGTTGGAAATTACAATACGGCATCATCTAATCACCTTTTTCTTTCCCTTTCCCCCCTTTCTGTAGCTCTCTCTTTTCCACTCCTTTATCTTTATCGCCTCTGGGTCTTCCGTTGGTGCTGAAATGTGATACTGTCAGCCGCTGTAAGCAGAGCTCTGTCAGGCTAGTAACAGCCGTATGGTGGCTATTTTAGCATGGACTCTGACGGTTGTGGCTGTCACATCTCATGGCAAGGGTGGCGCTGATCTGCAGTTGCAGGTGGACGAGCAGAGGGATTGATACTCTCTCTTCCTGTCAACAGCACAATGACACTGCTGGTTTGTAGCAGTTTATAACTTCATTTGCACACAAAACTGACTGAAGCGCACATATGCATGCAAGTAGGCATAGCAACTTACACACACACACACACACACACGACATACATCCTCACACACACACACACACACACACACACAGTGTGGAATAGCACCGCAGTAAGGTTGTTATGCTACCTTACAGTTACAGACCTGAACATTCATTTCTCTGCCTCTCCCTTCTGTTTCTCCCTTCTAGGTTCTTCTACTCCTCCCTCCTTAGTGAGTCTCTTATTTCGTTATCTCTCTGACTCTCTCTTCCCTACACATTCTGTTCTCTCTCACCTTCTTATTTTTCATTCATTCCCTTGTTCATTTGGCTCAGTGATTTATTCTTTATGACTTCTGGTTGTCTCTCTTGCTTCCTTCTTAGCTTATTCTGCGCTCTCTCCCCCTCATGCTCACTGGCTTGGCTTTCCTACCTCAGTTATTCACGGTCAGACCAAAGAGGTTCGCTTGTGCTGAGAGGATCGCATAAACCTTGCACAGTGTTACAGCCCTCCCTGCTTGACTCCCATTGGGTCAAGTCCAGCTTTCTTGCCCACAGAGAGTGACCGAGTCTCAAATCTACAGTGGTGAGCCCTCTACTCATGTCTCTAACCCTGAGGCTTCAGCGGATCAGAGGAGAGATGGACCTCCAGCCCTCCTCACTTTCAGCAAAGTGCTTCAGATGGTTCACCTGAATACTGAAATGTTCAGTCACACTGATACAGTAGAGAACATATACCCACTCGTCAGCATTTCATAATATTTTGGTGTTATATTGTGGAAATTGTTGCGTGGGTTTTCTCCTGGTTCTCTGGCTTCCTCTCTCAGTCCAAAGATGTGCAGTTTCAAGATTAAATGGTGACACTAAATTGCCCAAAGGTGTGAATGGCTGTCTGTTTCTACAGTAGTGTGAAAAAGTATTTGCCCCCTTCCTGATTTTTTTTATTTCTTTGCTTATTTGTCACACTTAAATGATTCAAATAATTAAACAAATTGTAATAGATAGAAAAGATAACCCGAGTAAATACAAAAGGCAAGGAAAATAAAAAATTTCCAAACATGGCTGACCCTATGTGGAAAAGGAATTGTCAGGCTGTGCCAGTTTTACACCAGATGTAACAGGATGCAAACCTTCCAAAAAGTTAAACTTTATCTCATCTGTCTACAGAATGTTTGCCCAAAAGTTTTGGGGATAATCAAGATGTTTTTTGGCAAATGTCAAACGAGCCTTTGTGTTCTTTTTGGTCAGCAGTGGCTTTCACCTCGGAACTCTCCCATAGATGCCATGTTTGTCCAGTATCTTTATTATAGTTAAATCATAAACACTGAGACAAGTGAGGCCTGCAGTTCTTTAGAAGTTATTCTGGGTTCTTTTATGACCTACTGGATGAGTTGTTGTTGTGCTTGTGGAGTACTTTTGGTAGGCTGGCCACTCCTTGGAAGGTTCACCACTGAGTTTTCTCCATTTGTGGATATTGGCTCTCACTGTGGTTCGCTGGAGTCCCAAAGCCTTAGAAATGGCTTTGGCACCCTTTCCAGACTGATACATGTCAATTACTCTAATATCTGTCCTTGAATTTTATTAGATTGTGCATGATGTGTTGCTTTTTACAATCTTTTAGCGTGCTAACTTTGTCAGACAGCTTCTATTTCAATGATTTCTTGATTCAACAGGTCTGGCAGTAATCAGGCTTAGGTATGGCAAATAAAATTGTCTCAGCTTTCCAAAAATGTGGGCCATTACTGTTCATTCATAATTTAGGAAGTGGGTGGCAGTTACTTTTTCACATAGGGTCAGGCAGGTTTGGAAAGCTTTTTTCCCTTAATCAATGAAATCATCATTTAATATTTTGTATATTTGTGTAACATTAACATTTGTTTGGTGATTTTAATATGACAAATATACAAAAAATAAAAATAAAATAAAATAAGGAATGGGTAAATACTCTTTCTGTATAGCACTGTATATGTTACCCCCTGTCAAGGTTGTACCCTGCCTTTTTGCACAATGACAGGTGGGACTGGCTCCAGCAACCCTTCAACCCTTTTTCTGTTCTGTTTCTGTTATTTAAAACAAATATTATTGTATGCAATAATTTTATTATGTTACTTATTATTGTGATAGGAATTTCATTATTGTCAAGTCCATGATTACAAATGCCCATGAAGGTCATATGCTTTCCACTTAATCAGAGACTAAAGCTGCACTACAAGTTGAAACATTTCAGAATAATTGCTTTTTTCTAAATTGTTGTCCGGGTGCATATTTTACAGGACAAAGGACTAAGTATTTAGTATAGCTGTTATCTACTGCAAAGAAACAAGGCAAGTAGTGATGATGTTGGTGCAGGCTATCCAGTATAAACATGGAACTCCATTATCCTAGCAAACACACTCACATACTGGCAGGCAACCTTCTAAAGTCATGCTCAGAAAAGTCACCTATATATATCCACTTAATCACAAGTAAAGATATTCAGTTGAACGAGAAGACAAACAAAGGTCTTCATTTGACTACAGGTGCCACTGTAACCTTTGAAAGTCTTCAAGCTCAACAGGATGAATAAATGGCAGAGCTCATGCGTATTCATCTATTGTTTTACAAAGAATGCGAATTATGTCTGTGGGTATGTGTATGCGAGTTTGTCTGTGTGTGTTTCAGGGCTGGTCATGATCACCCACAGATATATACACACACACACACCAATAGAGCTACTCAGCCATCTGTGTTACACTTTTGTCCATGACCCAGTCCCTGCACATGATTAATTCCACTTTATTCTACTTTATGCATTAAAGTCCATTTCAAAAAGGTCAGCAAAGGGGTGGTACAGACAGGAATTGAGCAGCCCCCGCCACTCCTTTTAAGATCATTTTGTGGACTCAAGGCCAGTTTCCTCTTAGTAAGCTCACATTAAATTCACACATCTTTCTTTTTACCCTCTCCCTTTCTTAGCATAAGAAAAATTATGCAGAGTAGTACTACCCATTCAATTACTGTTAAGCCCTACTTACCCAGCAAAGAGAAAAAGGGATTCTAATTCATTAGGTGGGATTAAATGACGGTTTAAAAGGCATTTTGGTGTCTGGGAGAGCGTTGGCTGTACTAAGGAGTGGTAGGCACCGAAGCGATGAGGGGTGTAATTTGAGTCCTCTGCGTTTTCTGTCCTCGAATGTCTTCCTTTCACATTTCACGCCTGTTGGGCTGCCTCAGATAGACTTTTTATATGTCTGTTAAAAATGAAGGTGTCTACCTGAAAGGCCTCATCATGGTTTGACTTCTGAATGGCTAATGAACAGGATTATCAATAGATAACACTAACAGCTCAGCAAAACCTTGTATCATTGAAAAGGTAACTTTTCAGACATACCCATTATTATATGAATTTTAGGTGAGTTTTATTTATTCCATTTTTGTTTTGTTTCATCTCCATATTTAAGCTGCTGTAATCAATATTTTGACTAGAATGTGTAACAAAAAAGGACTTCTTTGTTCCCAACCTGTCTGACATAATCTTACAACTACCTAAAGAACATAGCAGAAATATGTGAAAAAGCTGGACATTTCTAACAGGATTTAGTAAGAGCAAAGCAGAGTAAATCAGGACTTCAAGGCAACACAAAAACAATTCCAAATCAGTGCTAATATATCTATGTAGAAGCCTGGAGTATCATCAGTCAGATGGCATTAAATTCATTTATACAACTATGATAAGCCAGAAGGCATACCAGCACAGAGGGTTCCGACAGACATGAAACATCTGCAGGAGAAATTGAACTTGCCAACTCTGTAATGTGAACAATATATTTTCTACAGTTTACTTTACCTTTTTATGCTCAGTGTGAAATGGGAGCAGATGCAAAGACTAAGGAAAAAATCAGGCCTAATTCCAATGCCAAAATCCTTACCAGCACAAGACTCTGCAGTGTTGGGGTGTATCAGTGATGGTGAGGAGGCAGAGCACAGAGACAGTTTTGTGGAGTGGTGTGGGAACAATTACCTGACCTTAAATGTGACCAAGACAAAGGAGATGGTTGTGGACTTTAGAAGGAATAGTACCAGCTTCAGCACCATCTCCATTCTGGAAGAGGAAGTGGGGTCAGGGATACAAATACCTGGGAGTTCACCTTGACAACACACATGACTGGAAATGCAACACAGAGGCAGGAAAGGACAGAACAGGCTCTACTTCTTGAAGAAACATGATTCTTTTAAGCAACATTTTTCAATTGTGTGACTTCTGTGCTCACACTGTACAGACAACTGGCACGGATAAGCAGCTCACACTGACCGTTCACACGGAGCTACCAGTTGGGTTTATGCAGTGACATTTAGAATAGATGCTAATAAAACTACATAGCCTTATTTAAATTGTTTGCAAAAAGAGATAAATACAGTTTATTATATGTGTTTGTGTTTGTGTGTGGCTGGAAGATATGGATCACCACACATCTGGTCTCCAGCGAAGTTCGCTTTTACTGTATATTGCAGCAGTCTACACACTAATCAGCCATAACATTAAAATGATGTGTTGTAGCTACTTGTGGTGTATACCACAGTATTAGCCATAACATATATATGTTAAAGAAAGCTCACTTTGAGAGTAGCCATGTGAAAATTGGTCCATAGAATTACTCTTAGTAGACCAAAATTTTGGACATGCCAGAAATACATCAGATCACTTAGGAGCAGAAGCGTTGGTCGTTCTGGTGATTAATCAGGCACGGGGACCCTGATTACACTGCGGGTCAAATGACTGAATCCATACAGTCTGCACCAAGATTATTAGCAGTGTGTTGTAGCCTGTGCAACATTCTTTGATGCTATCTGCTGAAGCAGTAGCATCAGAACCAGTGACACCAACAAACTGAACAAACTGATCAGGAAGGCTGCTGGAGAGGTGGTGAAGAGTAGGATGTTACACAAACGGTGGAACATCGTGGAGAACATCTCACAGGCTGGTCAAACGGTCCAGCTCCACTGTGAAAGGACAGGTACAAAAAGTCATTCCTGCCAGTTGCTCTGTTCAGTGACTATTCTGACAGTATAACTATCTGTAACAGAACAGTCTTTGTGTCTTATTATTGTACATCCATTCTTCAATTCATACAATTACACATGACATATAACAGTTTTTATTAGTAGACGTTTAGATTTTGTAGCTTCAACTCTAAGTTAGTATAATGTGATTCTGATCTATTTAGGTAACTTGCGCTAATGCAAAGTGTATTACTGTGTATTATTTTGCACTTTATTTTGTACTTTGTGTTGTATCGTCTATGTGTGTATGTCTTAGTGTTTTTGGTCAATTGCTACTGCAACACCAGATCATACAGTGGCTTTAGGGAGAGCCCTGTTTTCCCAATGCGCAACATGACTTCCCGAGTTACATGCATGTGCAAACATATGTGTGGCAGCCTGGTCAATTACGTTTATTATTGTTTACTGTCTGCCAGCATGGCACATTGCTCCGTGGAGCTGCCGGGAAAACCTGTTAGCTGGGACATACTAGCTAAAAATATTGTTTTCTTAATGAGCGACTAAAAGTACATACATTGACCACAGCAGGGATAGACACAGAATTGTATTAATTAGTACACATAAATGTTCAGAAAATGGACTGGAATGAGCAAATAAACATACAGAATTGATATAATTCTCTTGCTATGTTTTATTTCAGTAGCCTGCATGATAAATGAAACATAACCTATAACACAACATATTAATGATTGCTAATGCGATAACTTTAAAGAGTCTCTGAATCCCTTCTCATAATATTACGTACAGAAATGCAGTGTTTTGGAAGTCGATTGAACTCGTGGATCTTGGCTCAGACTGGATTTTCTTGAGCATTTTTGGCTGTCTTGAGTCAATGTGCCCAGACAGAACACCTCTATGGCAGGCATGCCGTAAATGGTCGTGTTTTTTTATGTGAATGCCCAATTATGCTGCCCTCAAGTGGTAAAAATAAACAAACAACCAAAAAAAGAATTGTGTAAAACAATCCACTTAAAACAAACGACAGTTGCCTACATTGACTGTTATCAATATGGCATTATGAAATGACAGTAAATGCTTTGAGAATGTTTCACTCAGGGGGTTGTTTTGTCCTCGGAATCTCAGATTCTATTTTCAGTCATGGCAAAATACATAAATCAAAGAATACTGAGGAGTACTCCAATTTAAGTTTTTATGGCCATGTAGATGATTCAGACAGGATGCCATCTTTCACCACACATTTCAGGCAGTAATAGTGTCAAATCTCAATTAATATTCATAAATCGACAATACAACCATGCACACAGCTGTGTCAAGAATACCATTCCTCATGCAGTGATTCACTCCCACTCCCTGAGACTTTTTTTTTTTTTTTTTGATTAATGCATTTTTTTTCTTAGAAAAATAGGCACATAGATTCATAATAATTTTATGACCTGCTCAAATGGGGGGAAAGTTGGTCCTCCAACTACAAAATATTTGAGAAACTCACTAAGAAATTTACTTGATACTGTCTTCAGTATAGTGAAGGTGGTGTTAGTGAAAAGGGCAAGGGCAGATGGGACTCAGGGACACCAGAGGTGAGTGATGACAGGGAAAGGAAAAGAAGAGAGGACATGACTTGGTTCACAGTATTTTTAAAATTTCAGCATGACAAAGTCTAGGCTGTTCTTGGTACAGCAATTCTAAGACATAATATGTTACTTATTATGATAAGACTGTATTTGTCTTTGTATTCAACACAATTAAATTTCAGATTAATTTTGTCAGAAGCAGTTAAAATACAATATCTGGAATAATAAAGGGTTAATAGACAAATCAACATGGACATTAACACGCAACCAAGAGAACATTCTCAATAAATGTAAATACTACAGGACATGAGCAATGCACAAAAGCATAGAGGTTAATACAGAGGTGGGCCGTCACAGCCGGCAAGGCCTTTTCTGCTGGCCTAAACACTATCAGAAGCACATGTACAACCTAAATTCTAATATTTGTTCCATGAAATTGTATTAATTTATTCCCAACAGTCTATTCACTTCACTTCATTTCTGCTATGTCAATCTAATCTGCCCACGGCCTTCAAAATAAGTAGAGCTGGCCGATGTAACAAATTCACCTCACAGGGCCGGCTTGCTGGTTGGTCAGAGCAAAACTGTTACAGCAAAGTTCAACTAGCAAAACAAATCTGTAGCGATCTGCACACATTAATACATTTGAGTTAGATTTTTTTTAGGCTGATTTTTTTTTTTGGAGGAGGAGAAATTGACTTGGTCTCTGACATGCTTAAAAATCCATTTTCAAAGCAGACTTTTCCAGAAAAGCTAGACATCGCGAGGAGAGGTCAGCCAACCCTAAAGCTAGCTAGCTTGTTTTAGCCCGGGAAAGGGTTTGTTCGCCACTTCCAGACAGTGCCTACGAGTGGTACTACTGGCTTACAGTAACACTCCTCCAAGTAACTGCTTGGAGGAGTGTTACAAATAATACTGCTGGGAGTGCCTGTTATTTGTGAGTGATCGACATGGTGTTTGGAGTCACAGATGGTTTGCAAACTTGAGTTGTCTAACCAAGACAGCGGGGTTAGAAAGAAAGTAGGATGGATTTTGTCTATAAATAAATAGGATCGCTGGTGAATGTATTTTCTTTATTTACGTTTTTGTCATGTTATTGCATACATTTAGATGATGTACGTGGCACAGTTGTGGTTGTAGTGTAGAGATTTGGAGTTGTCTTAACTAGGTTTCTTGCATTAGTAAAAATGGTATTCACACTCAATACCCGAAATGCCTCTCTCTCTCTGTAATGCCACGCCTTGTTATATTGCTTTTTTGTATAATATTAATGGTTTCTATAATTTCGACATGATAGTGGTGGTAATAATAGGTGCATTAAGTCCTCACTGAAGGCCCAGGTACCAAATGCACAGCCCACCACTGGGTAAATAAGGCTTTGATGTGTGTAAGTGAATCTGCATAGATAGATATATAAGGAGTAGAGCTGAACAGCTCATTTGGGTTAATGGAACAGTACAAATACTGTAGGGGAAATACAATAAAATGTGTACGCACGTATGTAGAATGCAGCTATTATAAGTGACATAGGTGCCCAGTGAAAATAATGGAGGTGATGTAACATTTGTCTTTGGATATGCACAGCTAATGCTAATGTTGGTGCATAAAGACAATGCAGAAACAAATACTGTATTGATGTTTTTAACTTATGTTTTCCAAGCTTCCATCCTTACTGTGTCTTTTTTTAGTACTAAACAACTGAGGATGATGGTGGCTGTCACTTTTTGGTTATATTTGGTCAAAAACCAAAGATTTGGTTTAGGTTTTTACATAAGTGATAACCTCTGATTTTTTTTTTTTTAAACAACTTGGATCATTTATTGATCATGTATTGATTTGTGCTTACATACAAGACCCCCAGATCAAATACTGATTATTCACAAAGGCCTTAAACATTTACACATTTTATACTGTAACTGTACACACAAATATACTGTATGTTCCACTGAAATGACTGAAAAAAATCTCCTCTTATTGGGTAAGAACATTTTTTGACAACTCTGGACTTACTGACACAAGCCTGCAGCATAAATGTAATGAGAAGAGGTCTTGTCCGAATATCCCATTGTATATTACAAATCTTACCACTTCTGTCATATGCTACACTGCTTCTTGACATTTTAAAGCAGTTTGTCAACTTTGATAAGAGGGTAGCTCAGAAATGCTGCTTTATAAGTGTGTCTCTTCGGTGTATATGTATACAATGAAATATGCACGTTTGTGCATTTCTGTGGGTGTACAGTACTGTGAAGTCCAACTCGTACTTACCACATCCACATGTCTGGTACAGCATCTGACATAGGGTCAGATGCAAACAACCATATGCAGCTCAAGAAATTGTGAGCATGTACTACTCATAATGCCAGGAAAGTAAACTACAATCTTCTTTTATATGTCGAATGTACAGCCTGTAATGTTTATTTTGATGTTGTTGAAGTCATGAAACTGTTTCATATGATGACGTAAAGCCATTTTGACATGCTCTCTGCAATACGTCTGGAGAATCTTCTCATAGTTGCTGTTTAGAGTTGCCATCGTGATTTGTAATGTACATTTGTGGAATGAATGAAACATATGCCTATCAGCTGCTCGCCACAGATGGAAAGAATTAATTACATTTTCTTTTGTTACTGTAACAAAGTTGACTTTGGGAACATTAGTATTTTATTTAAATGTAATTTTACTTTTATTTAAATATGTTTATTTTCAAATATTTCACAGCGCTACAGTTTAAATTTAATTTAAAAAGTGCTCCTTTACTGCAATAGGAAATGCAGCAACCTACTGACACAGCAGTCAGTTGCTTGCGCCCATAAAGATTCAATGCCTCTAGGTTAAGTCCAAAAATTTACGTTTTTGGAGTTGTCTAACCAAAGTCGGGACTTAAATTCAATTGAGATTCAGTGGCATGACCTTAAACAACATTTTCATGTTGAAAACCCTCCAATGAGGTTAAATTTAAGCAATTCTGAGATGTGAAAGACTCGTTGCCAGTAATCGCAAATGCATGATTGCAGTTGTTGCCACCAAGTGTGGCACAACCAGTTATTAGGTTTAGAGGGCAACTACTGTATCACATAGAGCCAGGCAGGTTTGGACGACTTTATTCCCTTAATAAATGAAAACATTTAAAAGCTGAATTTTGTATTTACTCTCATTATCTTTGTGTAATGTTAAAACTTGTTTGATGATCTAAATTATTTTAGTTTGACAAATGTGCAAAAAAACAAAAAGTCAGGAAAGTGGTAAATACAGTCCACCCCTATGGTGGGACCAATACTGGTAAATCCAATTCTAATGTGCATTCATATTAGTCTATTTGTTATTAGTGTTTTTTGTTTGTTTGTTTTTGTAATCAGCCCAATAAATGAATTTAACTATGTTAAATCCAACCTAAAATATAAATTGCAATGTTGTCACATCAACTTTGCCACAAAAGCTGTAGCAGTCATTGCCAGGAACTTTGCTTTTTAGACTATAAATCATGTCCTTGTCACTACATTAGTGACTGATGCTCCTC
This sequence comes from Helostoma temminkii, assembly GCA_900302695.1. Taxonomy (NCBI): domain Eukaryota; kingdom Metazoa; phylum Chordata; class Actinopteri; order Anabantiformes; family Helostomatidae; genus Helostoma; species Helostoma temminkii. Next base: position 50,990 of record OMLM01003533.1, read on the forward strand.
ATGTAAATTAGTCAGTCAAATTTTGTATAATTACAACCTCTGTTCATTCATTATCACGCAAATAATTGTATGTGGTTTTCTGATCACACAGGACACAGTGGATAAAATGATTGAATGAAACTAAATTTGAAAATTCACCTTAGGCTACCTACTGTGTCTAATAACTTTTAAAGTGAACAAACCCATTAACAGTCTTTAAGAGACGTGGAGCAGTAGACGGACTAACTAGGATGACCAACTGGCTATAAGCAGCTTACAGGGTTAATAAAAATTATACAAATTAGCTGAAATGTTCTTGCAATGACTAAAACTACCATACTCAATACCATAATAAAGATGATAAAGCCTTGATAGTACTGAATTTTATTTGAAAAACTAATAGGCCTACAGTTATCAGTTTGGTAGAAATCTGGATTTACTAATAAACTCCTGTGACACGCTTCATCCACTTCTTCCACAGCTATTACCTCTCTATCAATTAACCTTTAAGCTCTCACTCCCTTCACAGATACATTAATAAAAAAAAAGTTTGAGGAAGGTGGTGTAAGAGCAAAGAAAGGTGGAGGAGCAGTGTCTATTTCCTGAGCTGAAAAAAGAAAAGAAAAAGAAAAATCAATAGTCTATGAATATTCCGATCAGTGTCCTCAGGTCTGAGAAAAATGTCAACGTTTAGTCTATAAGATCTACAAACTGAAAAACCAGGGAAATAAGTCAGAGAGAAAAAAATAACAAATCACAAGAGAGAAAAGGAAAGAAGGAGAAAGGAAAATGCAGAATTTAAGGAACCCAAAGGAGCAAAAGTGGCGTGTGCTGGTAAGGATGTTTTCCTTTACCCTAATTTACCCTGCAAAATAACCACTAACCCACATGACTACATACATTTATACATCTGCAAATGTTGCGCATTCACAGGAGCACTAATGCCAAGCACCGAAATAAGAAATACAATGGCTGTGTCCGACCTCACTCTCTTAGCACTATAGTGCCCTATAGTGAGTGTTCGCCATTTCCCGGTACTGTCTGAATCTTGAGTGAGAATTCTCAAACTCTATATGGTGCACTGAAAGTGTCCCACAATGCAACACTGAAAGAGGACTTAATACACATTGCCACACGAATTGCCATGCTCTGTATATAGTGAGAATTTTATACAGCATTTTTGTAAGGAAGAGGGTAATGCATGATTCCATCATTAAATTGTGATCTGGAATGTGGAAGTGGGCCCATTTTACACATTTTTCCTGCGTGCCCTCCAGTAGCTGGCTCCCATCACCACTGGTTTACAGCCACAGTGAGCTACTGTACAAAGAATTAGCTCCCATGGGGTAAAAACCTCATGACTCTCTCTAAGCTATAACACACTGAAAGACTCTGGCACCATCCACTCTAAACTGTCATCTATCTACTTCATCATCAATGAGCTGCATTCATAGCAGTAAAGTACATACATACAGCATGAATTTCTACTGTATCGTATCAGCAATGATGCTTTGATAAAAGTACAGTAAGAAAAACCCAAAGTCCCTTACAGCCATAAATTATGTCACCATATCACCAGTCTGTTACTCCAGCTAGCCATTCCTTAAATATAATGTTTGAACATTCTGTTGTCTTTTACCCGTTGCTTGCCTCATCAATGCAACCACAATATTGTTTTAAATGAAGAAATAATATTTTTGCCTGTTGATTTACTTAAATTTATTTCACTTTATAAATTAAGGTCAAGACTTTACAACTTTATAAGGAAAAAAACAACAAATCCCCCTTCAACAGGAACTATCTGACAGCGGAGAGGAAAAACACTGGCACTGTGTTGAGCTTCTTTACCACACAAAACCATTGAGGTTGTGTGTGTGTGTGTGTGTGTACTACAAACAATAGTAAGTGAAAATGAGTGGATCATGTTGGAGATTATAGATGCTGAACAGCAGTTAGCCATGTGTAACTGCAAACAGCTGTGTTTACAACTGTGTGAATGTTCTTTGCCTAGTTTTGTCTCTTAAGTGATCTTGCCATTCCCTGTCCGTTAAGTTTTTTTCTCCACATCTCTCTCTCTCTCCTTTACCCTCTTTGTCTCTTTCCTTCTCTCTGTGAAAACCACACCTTTAACATCCTAGCTATCATCTCTAATCAAACAAAGAGAGTGTTGGATCATATCAGAGTATTTCTTGCTCATACACATTGCTCTGTATCTCTTCTAGTCTCTGTTTTATCTTGTATACACACTCATCTATCTTCCTGGCTATTTTTGTCTTCTTTTTGCCTCCTACAACTTATCTTCTCTGCACTTTATTTTTTCAACTCACTCATTTATTTGGCCTCTTTTACTTATAAAAAATTACTATAGGTGAGTTAAATCATTTTATGTTTCTCTTTGTGCTTTTCTTCTCCTTGACCCCTGAGTGGTTTCTTTTCAACTTCTTAGATCAGCATTTTATTCCCCTATGCTGTTCAGTTCTTTTGTGAGGAGGCAGGAATGGGGTTGAAGTACCAATCCCACAATGCCTCACTCCAGGGGTTGAAGGTTGTACAGGGAGAGTTCATCATCACCAGGCCGCCCTTCAAGAATCATTTCTTCCTTCTCAGAACCTGAGTCAGCACTGAATCACCTTTAGATAGAAAGTGTTAATGGACTCTGTTTGTTTCAAACCACTTTATACTGATGAGACAGAACTGAAGAGGACAAGGTAGCACATAAAGACATGCACAAACATACATGTAATCATATAGACACTCAGGCACAAACCACGCTAAGTACCACTCAACTAAAGTACAATACAGTCACAGCCTTTCAAAGACAACAAGGACTAGCAGCACATGCATCAAGCTTGTCAACACTTACAATGGACACAAAAGAGTGAAACAAGGCTAAACATTGAATGAATTATCAGGCTATCGGGTTGATTTGGGACATTCAAGGACATTTACCTGATTTGGCCATTCTGACGTGGCCACCATTATCTTAATCACATTTATTGTCTGAAGAGAAGCACAGATTAATGAAAAAAAAAAACAAAAACAAAATAACCAACATCCAAAAAAACAAAAACAAAAACAAACCCCAAAGCAGGCAGCGGCGGAACCATGCGAGTGCATGAATGTGAGTCATATACCAATACTGATAAATGCTTCTCGCTATCTCGATATATATCAAAATTTTTATTGTGCAGCAGACAAAATACATTTTCCTCCACATTTTTAGAAGAGTCTCTATCACTTCTCAAAATATCATCAGGACTGAAGAAGGTAAATTGAATGCAGAGAGGTGAAAGAAGGGAGAACAGGTGTGCTGCTGTAAGGCGTTTGCTGGGGAACAGTGCCGGTGGAATAGTTCTGCGTAGGGAAAAACTGTGCTGCTTGAAAGGTGGTGTGTGGGGTGGCCATACGTTTGTCTAGGGGGGGCAGACAGTTTTAATTTAACAACAACAATAAAAACTAAATTTATAGATGTTCATGAGGACCAATGTAATCATTTTTAGCTAGTTTCAAAACAGTGATTAGCATTTTAGCATTTTTTTAAAAAACATGACTGCCTCATATTTAATGCCACGTGAATCTAATGAATGCTATTTGATAATTCTGTCTGATCGGGGCCAATTATTTTTTCTGTAGGGTGACAAAAAGCACATTGTTCTTCTTCTTCGTCAGTACCCTATTAATCAATGTGTCCTACTTCAACTATCGAATGCACATTAAACCTGAATACAACAACTCTACATGTTTTTAGGCATGCTAGAAGGCAGTGTGGTTTTACCCCCTTGGTCAAAGCTATTTGAAGGATTGATAGGAAACTTTGCATCGACATTTGTGGTCTACAGAGAATGTTCTAATCTTAATTGCTTTAGGGATCCACTGACTTTTGTTGTTCGACTACTTTATTGTTTGCTTGTTTAAATAGCTTGTACTGAATAATGCATGTGTACATGTGATCATCCTGTGTGCAAGGCCTGGGTGTATGTGTTTAGTGAAACCCTTTCAGTCTTACTTTTATTTGATAGATTTTGTCTTTAGCATTACAGTTTACTGTTTTAGTGTTGTACACTAATTTTTTGTCCTAATTTTCACCACCAGCTGTGTTGAACAGACTCAGTCTAACTGATCTCATTAGTTATCCCAAATATTATCCATAATATGCTCAATAAATGCAATGTGTGTATCTATGTTTTGAGTCATTTTGCTACATTAGGCTATATTAATGCAGTTTGTGTATCTACTACTATTCCTGGGCACCCATCCATATTTATTCATAGTCATGTCACTCTGCTACACATCATCTCAACATTGTTTGTTATTGACAACCTGTCTGACCTACAGGGCCCTGTGTGCACGCACCAGGCAGTTATGTAAATCCAGGACAGCCCAGTGGCTCTGTAATAGTGTCTTCCTCTTCTTTAAATAGGAGGGTGGGTCACTCTATCCTGGAGCTGTCACCTTGCCTGAAAGATAGATTGTTACTTGTTCTAGTTTTAATGACTTCACCAAAGGTAGACTGAAAGCAACATGCAAAATCAAAAAGTTCAAGAGGATCTGCACATTTAATTTTGGTTTGTCCTTGAACATCAACAGTATGACAACAGCGTAGACTCTATCCAGGAAGAAACAAATTATAACAATCCTTTGTCCACTCAGTTTTTGGTGATTCAGCAGTGTTGATTTTCTTTTAAATACCAAAAATTTCACAAAAAATATCAACATTTCACTAAAATATATTCACATTGTATGATTAAAGTTGGAGGTAAGTGTTATGTTTAATAAAAGATGGTTAATATGGCACTGCATAATATGCTGACCTTTGTGGCCACAGGTTAGTTAGCTTCCCAATATCCTTGTTAGCCATTTGCCTAAAAAACAAAAACTTCCTCAAAAAATGCCTCTATGGTTTTTGAGATTGCTTTTTTAGAACTACAGCCACAACTTCATTCCTTGCCTCTTCCATCCTGTAACATCCTAGAACTAAGTCCCTTTGCTATGTATAGCTCCAGTCTAGTCTCTTAGTTACCAATACCTTTTAGCTATTAGCTAAAAATTGACGGTTCCATGTACAGCAGTACTGCAGCGACATAAGCTGTTTTTAGACATGCACTGGAGACCTGAACATATGTAGGCATGACATGGGTGTGTAATCTAGTCCAGAGGTTACCAAATGACTCACATGTTATTCTTTGATTGGCAACATGTATTCATGTTACCTATTTAGGACAATAAACATCAGTGTCTTATGAATTTATTTATTTTGAAATAAATAAATCAGGATAAATAAAGTAAATAAAACATGAATACAGAAATTTGAAAAGAAGGAGATTGCTCAGTCCTCAGCAAATAAATATTGAGTGAAGACCTTCACTTACCTTCACTTCTAACCTCTGTGTTGAGAATGGGAAAGCCATGTGGACACTGAACAGCAAGTTGCTGAGCTTTATTGATTTTTAATCTCCTAAAGCACCGTGTCATTATTGCGCTAAAAAAACACTGTCCCCTGTTTCCTTGATGATCTCTCTAATGTTTATTGACAATAAGGGCAGATTGAGTTTGTGTGGATTTCAGAGTGCCCTCTGTCCATCATACTGTGTCCGTGAGTGTTACTTTATTAAATAGATGAATGGAATCTGCACCTGCACATGCATTAGTTCACGTAACAAAAAAAAAAAAAAAACAACTCACCCATAGACAGCCCCTTTGGTCTGATAGCCCTTCTCCTGCCAAGTGCAGCACTTTAGGGTTAATAAATTAAGGCCAAATTGGTTTGACCTCCAGAAGAGACACAAAGCAATGGAAAATAGCACTTTGACACAGCATGGATATAGAGCCATCCTATGGCAAGCTTAATATTTTAACCAAGTGCTTTCTGAACCGTAATTGACTTTGTCCTCTCAAAATTCATGCTCTCCTAACAGTCAGATCCTTTAGATGCTTCCTATCTCTTCATGTCCCATAATCAGCAAACCTAGTCAAACCAAGTGCACACAGCTGAAGTCTAGGTCAACAATCTGATATATTCCAACTTTTAGTCACCTGTGTGGGTCAAGCTCCAATAACCATCACTCACTGGAAAATATACATTTACACATACAGTATAATTTCAATTACTGGAATCAAATAATGTGTCAACTAATGTAAAACACTTAATTCCAACATGAGAACCTAAAGTAAATTAAACATATGCATTCTGGCTTATAATGATGAGATGCATGAATGTACTGCAGAAGTTCAGCTAAAACTAGTTGGCTTTAAATTACAATGACTACTTTGACTAAACTATTCTGTGAACATCTCTGGTTATTGTCATTCCATATATGGTCATGTTCTGTCCCTCTTTACTCACCTAATCAGCCAAACTACTAACACCTTGAACTCTATTCATGAGCGGATCAACTTGCCACAGCAGCGTGCTAGATTGTCTGCAATCCTGCATTGGAGAGCAACATTCCAGCCACTGTGTGGATGCGTCAAAGCCAAGAGTAGTGGGACCATGACCTGAGCGGCTTCACAGAAGCAGATTTCATCCAAAGCTTAGGATGTCAACATATACCTTTAATTACATCTGTCAGCACCTCTCCACTCTCATGCCAAGACACTCATCTCAGGGGAAAAAGATGGATCACATACGACTGTTCAGACGCAGGTCGCGTCAGATACGTATGAGATTTAGGACCACATATAAAAGTGGCCCAGGTCAGATTTAAAAAAAATAATACATTTGTGCTGTTAAGACTGTCATAAAAAAACAGAATGAGAACAAACAGTTTGTAGTTTTAATGTGACAAAATGTGGAAAAGTTCATGGGGTATGATTACATTTGCAAGGCACTGTAATTGATACAGTGAACCTTAAATCCTAGCAGCAACCTACATGCCACAAGACTCAAAGTCATCAAGTCAAGTCATATCACGATCTAATGATATGCTACCTCAGCCGAAAGACACTTTCAATCATTATATGTGGATGTTCATTTTAAAAAGGTACAGATTTGCTCAGTGATGCTGCTGTATTATAGTACACTCGGTTCAACTGGAAAATTTTGTTCTAAAATCCATTTGTCCACAAACAAAACGCATTGTGTAACCACAATGTTGTGAGGCAGCACTTTCACTGAGTCACTGAGCACGGTTTCCAAATGTTATAAAGAACAGCACAGCACTGAGACTGGAGAGGTTGATCCGTATTCATTTTATCTCATTAACCAAACTCTCTGATCCACCATGACTAACATTACATGATTCACTGGTGTTTCCACTGTTCTTTGATCAGATCATCTGTTCTCACATTATTCTGTTAGTCTATTGAGGCATAATTAAAGTCAGAAACAACCTTATAAAAGTGTTTTTAAACTCAACATGAGCTATTTAGATAAAGCTTAATTCCTCTCATGCAAACATCCACTGGGCCATAACGGTGGCTGTGCGGGTCCTAATGGACTTTGTTATCGGGGTAGGATGGATGGTGATGGTTACTGTTTCACAGTGGAACACAGCTAGAGCATGAAGAGGGCTATAATTCTCATGATAATTGGGTTAATACCTGTCATGATATCCCCTATTACCACAGCAGTAAATAGAAAGAGGTAGGAATTATCGTTTTTAATTAGAAAACATGTAGATCAGCAGCAAGAGCAGGAACTGTATATCTCAAGTTAATGCAGAGATCAACATTATTGTTATGGGATCATAGCAGTGTGGCCTTTGTCTGTATATGTGTCTGCTGCATGTGTTTCATTGTGTGTGTACACCTATGTTTATAGTATATGTTAATAAACTGTGGTCCTATACGTGTGTGCAATTTAGTTTTTTCCGTGTGAACATGAGCTGTAATTCCATGTAAGCGTTTACCACATGCATGTATTTTCACACAACCACACACAACTGATGTGTGTGTCTTACTGAGCAGGTGTGTGTGAGAATGTGACACGATGTCTGTCCCCTGTCCTCTTCCCTTTTCTGGGCTGGTTGCTCAGGGGGCAGCTATAAAAGGAAAGGGCTCTGTCAGCCTGTGATGTAGTTGGCCGTGTGCTACACACACACACACACACACACACACAAAAGCTAAGGATAAGGCAGCAAAAGGATATGGGCCACAGGGCCAGCTGAGTTTACTAAACTTTCACAGAAGACTAAAATAGGTTCTGCCAATTTGC
>OMLM01003533.1:59140-86019 GCA_900302695.1 Helostoma temminkii
CAGGGGGCAGCTATAAAAGGAAAGGGCTCTGTCAGCCTGTGATGTAGTTGGCCGTGTGCTACACACACACACACACACACACACACACACACACACACACACACACAAAAGCTATGGATAAGGCAGCAAAAGGATATGGGCCACAGGGCCAGCTGAGTTTACTAAACTTTCACAGAAGACTAAAATAGGTTCTGCCAATTTGCAGGTTTATAACATATTTGTGTATGTGTGTGTGTGTGCGTGTCTTTATTTCCCTGTGTGGACAATTTTAGTTCAAATGCTATTCTTGTGAGGACAGTTGTGATGGTTGGGGTTAGGGTAAGGAGCTAAGAAATGTATTATGTCAATAAGTGTCCTCACAAAATCAGACAAACATGCAACTGTGTGTGTGTGTGTGTTGGTATACCAGAAAAACAGAGCATTGAGTGTGTTTTACTCATCGAGGATGAGCAACAGACTTGCTTGAATGGCTGGCATTCAGAGCTTTGACATCAAAAGATTAAAGCAAAAACAGTAAGAAAAGGAAAAAAGTAGAAAACACAAGACATTTGAAAATAGCTGAATAAACAACAAGGACGGAGCGAATGAATGGATGTGTTAAAGTCAGGAAACATGACAGAAAACATGATAGCACTCCTTGGGGATGGCCGGCAAGGAAGGGGGGAGCAGAACAGAGGCAAGGATGAGATGAAGTCATTGTAACAGGTTACATCGTGGCTGTTATCGGCCAACTGATTGCTGTTAAATTGACTTTTGTCCTACTGGCTGTGATGAGACAGAGTTGATGTCCCCATAATCTATTCTTTCTCTGTCTTTTCTCCCCCATTGCTTCTTTTTTCCCCCCTATTCTCACTCAACATCCTCATCCTCCCCGTCCTCCTCTTCTGCCTCTCATTTCCTCCTCTTCTGTCAGGACTCCACTTTAGGTCTAAGCTGAGGCCAATCACTCATCCATGAAGAAGACAGTTTGAATGATACCAGACCTTCAGCATTCCCCTTCTCTCCCTGCTCTCTCAGAATGCTAATGCTTTGATATTACCTGTGATGATTGTGTGTGCCAAGGAATCTTGGAGGAACCTTTCCAAAATAAAGCCACGTTTACGTATGTGAACTTATGCAGGCAGCAGTAAACATAAAAATAAAAAAAAATAGAACCAAAGCTTTTTTGGTCACACAAAAACTACTTGTTTTTACATACACTGGTACTTAATAGACATGTTGTCACAAACATCATCTATGATTGATTGATGATCTTGTCGCAGTTCAATTTTTGTCATTTTAGGTTGCTGGAGATGTTATTTCAACTTTTCACTCATAACACTTTATATAAACTTTATCATTATTAAACAAAATCTATTACAGCATAGATTTCAAGAGACAAGAATACAGCAACAAACTCTAAACATCTACCACAGGTGTTTGGATATTTTCTAATTATTTGTACATTTTACCACTGCAGATAAAAAGGAGTGTAGAAAGATAAAAACATCACCTCATATACATATGAAATCTTTACACTTTAAATAGACTAATTAAACAAAAAGAAAATATAAAAAAATAATAAAAAAATAAAAATGTTGCTGACTTAAGCTTGATATAATGTGTGAATTTGTCTCTATAGGTATGTGGACTGCATGAGGTTATTATTAACATACAAAAAGTGTCAGTCCTCCCTTCCCATGTAGTGTAAAAAAATACATACATAAAAAAAGTCCTCTTATTATAATAGCATTCAAATGTATGCTATTAAAAGAAGAAAATTGTCTTCTTATAACATGATGTGTTGGTTTAAAAACAAACAAAGTTACATAAAATAAAGAAACACTATGGTCTAGTGCGGTCATATAAAATATGCAACTGATGGCAGGTTGTTTATGGATTACATAGAGCGCTCAACAAAAATATACACACATGCAAACACAACCAAACTAAGAAATCATCTCAGTAATGGGAAAGAAAACTATGCATGTGTGGGACTTTGGTGTCACGTTAGACCAATAATTTTCAACAATTCACCTGAACTGTTCAGCTCATTCAGTGATCTCTCTTTCACTATTGAACTTATACAATTATTCTAGCATGAAAATTGCTATTTAGGTAAGTGTTATGTGGTTTTTTACTTAAACAGAAAATAAAAATACAGTGTAGCGGACACTGATAATGCATTGTATGCAAACCAAACCTCTTTACATTTGTTGTGAACAATAACTGACCATAGAATCGGCACAAAATATTGAGATAAACAAAAACAAAGACGAAAGAAATGCAGAGTGAGCAGGAAAAAGTTTGCCAATTGGTGCTGTCACTCTCTTCATCACTCTATGAATTCGCGACTCATTTATAAGCTCAGCTTCTCTGTTAATAACCACTGAGGGAAGACCAGAGCTGTAATGTTTCATAAGGCACAAAGCATTTTTTGATGTCTGTGTTCTCCACGAGATGAGGCGCTCGCACCAGGAGGCTGTACCCCTGCCAGTTGGGACAGATCTCCTGCAATGCAGTAAACAGCCATGCAGATATATTGTATACTGCTCAGTGCACAAGCACATGCACACAGCAGAATATACTTAATAATGCATAGAACCCCCATCGTGTATCACACATATGGACATGTTCTACATACACCAACTCACTCACAAAATGAGAACATGCATGCACATATATAAAACACATGTTTTAACAAAATAAAATATAAACTACCACTAATTACCATTTTGCTCAGCTATATGGAAACCCTGCCTGCTGCTGCCTGCCCCCAACAGACTCTTCTCAATTACTTCAGCTCACTGAGCTGAATTCATCCAAAAATATAACCATAACATGATGTCAAGATTCTGTGTTATTTAATTATTGTGGGAAAATGTGAAACAATAATATAGCAATTGTATTTCATTTTTTGTGTGCATATGTTTTTCTGTTAGGAATAATTTAGAATTCTATTGCAATATAGTAATTTTAATGTTTCACTTATAACTCTTTTTTTCTTTCATAAAGTGTTCCTGATTTCTGTGCAGATTCAGAGTGACTGTTAAGACAGAGTGTTTGGCTCACAGAGAGTGAGAGAGAAAAGGGGAGGTGGAGGAGGAAAGACCTTGGTGGAAAGCAGAGGGCGTCCAGGAAAACATCAATGAAACTCAACTGATGAGGGCTAAAACTGAGAGAGAGTGAAAAACCTTGACTTTGACGAAGGGTTAGGCAAAGATGTGGAGGACTGAACAGACAACGAGAGAGTGAGCAGGGTGAAGGAGTGAGCAAGTGATGGAGTGAGTCAGTGGAGAGAGAGAAGACAGAGAAGTGTGATAAAGACAGATAAAGACAGAGATAGATAGGTGACAAGCAGGGAGCATAAATAGACAGGCAGTCTGGCAGAGAGATGCTGACGGAGATGGATAGCTGACATGGAAAGAGAGATGTCCATTTGGATGGAGCCTATGTCGGTGTCAGGGTCACTGACTGTCATTACTGGTCGTGGCTCAGTGTCAGCGCAGCTATGTCAGGCGCAATACCCATGCCCCTAAGCATGTCCCCTCCATCCCTCTGTGTGAGTGTTGCATATGCTGGTACCCATCAGTATCTCCACAGTCAGCTCTTTAACTGCACTGGTGCATGGCAGACACTTACTGTATGGTCATATGCACACACAAACATATTGTAGCAAATTTCACACACATATGAGAGTTTTCAGTATTCCTAAACGTGGGTGTTTATGTAAATCAATGTGCACAAAGTTGGCATTTGTCAGAGAAAAAGAGCAATAGGGTTAGGCACAAAAAATCAGGGTGAAATTAAATTATAAGATAAAATACAATTAACTATAAAAAGTACAATAAACACGACAATAAACAGTTCAGTCTCTTGTGGTGTTTATAGGGAAGCTCTGTCTTGTTGACCAGTCCACCCATCTCCTGATACTATATAATACTGTATATTTTTTTAAGTGTAATGTAGTTGATTGACATCTCATCATGTGTTGAATATTGATGCAAAGGGGTACATTTAGTATTAATAAGAAATGCCAAAAGCCTTGACAAGAAGTCAGTAATTCACATCCTCGGAAGGAGTACTTCATGATAATTGGGTCATTAAAAAAACACCAAAATTAATGCAGCAGAACCAGAGATATAGTTCTGTTTATTCCACACATTATTTTTCATGCCAAACCACAGGATTTGTTATATTATGCTAGTAGCAAAGCATTTTGAGAACCATAGACACACCCACGTATTCATCCAAATTTGAACCCACCAATCCAAGCATCCACTGCATTTCGTTAAATTATCACACCCTTAATACTTGAGTTATTATGAGCACTCTACAGTGATTTCAAATATGTGCTTACACTGCCATACTAAGCAATATTGTAACACACAAAAATGTATGCAAGTTCGCTGTAATGGAATCCACAACTCACGAAAGGTTAAAGAGTCAGCTAATGGATTTCTATAATATACAGAAATGGATGCAATGCCTGCAATGGTAAGAAAAAGTGGACAGTCCACATTTGAAAATACGTGATTTATGGTCAGTTCCGCTCAGAGTTATGCTCACTGTGCTAAAACCACCAAGGCGTTGTCCAAAAAATTATTTAAAACTAAATATGGAATTTCTTAATAATCAGAGGCGTAAGTTTTTTGGCTCTGAAAATACAGACGTGGAGACACCTTAATTCACTGCAGTATTTGAGGAAAAAGCTGACGTCACTGTGTAAAAACATGCCAGTGTGACATATATTTGTGCCATTTTTCAAAGTCTAGGCCAGATTCCAGGTTTAAGTCTTAGAAAGATTTAATATGTTCCTCAAATTATTGTAAAATTAGTATCCAAAGCTATTAGCCATGTAACATTGCCAAATACTACGTAAAATGTTCCAACAAATTACAGGATGAACTGTGACACAGTCCTCTAGGTCACTTCTCTGAAAAACAGCAGTGTAATATTTTGTTACATTAGCTTATAATATAGAATCCGAACTGTAGTCAGCAAAAGCAGCAGAGAGGAAACCCAGAAAAAAAATATAGTCCCCCTGAGGAATAAAGTTTGAAACCACCCTGTAATAAAATGCAGGAGTTGAGTTGATGGGGAGATGGAGAGATGAGAGGGAGTGACGGAAAGGGTGAATGAATAGCAAAGAATGATTATACCCGATGTCTTATCACTCATATTCCTCAGTAGCTTTATTTTCACCCCTTACCCTGTCCTAACACACAGGCCTATCATTCATCGACAAGCAGTTTGTGTGTTTGTGTGCATGTGTAAATGCATGTGTATTATGCATTCATCTGCTTAATGCAGAGCACGCATATGTGCACAACCCTGTGTGTGTGTGTGCGTGCGTGTGTCATCATAGGCATGAAATTTGAGGAGTCTGTCTGTAATATTGGCTGTTCTGAAAATCACTTCATTAATCTAGAGTGCTGTACATTTATCTCCTGGTTCTTGGCTCCTGTTTAATACTTGGGGTGTGGGCAGGCTGCAGGCACACTGTCCTGCTTCAACAGGGAGGCCACAATCATCAAAGGTGACACAGAGAGAAAGTGAAAAGGAATGAGGAAAGAGAGGATCAAGAAAGAGTTACAGAAAGAATGTGTGAATAGCATCAGTGTTAGAGGAAAAGGGAAAAAAAGAGTGGAAGAGTGAGTTAAGCAGATAGATGGATAAACAGACCAATTCATGTAGACAACCTAAAGAGACAGAACTTAGCAAAAGATGACAGAGACAGAACGATAACAGACAGAGCGAGCAGGCGAGAGGAAAAAAAAAGAAGAGCGAGACAGATGAGATGAGCTGAGAAAAGAGATGACATATTGCTGTATATAAAGTTGGCAACAGCTGGCATAGTCTACTGTTGTCAGGGTCTTTATGGTGGTGGAACAGTAAAGTTCCCTGCCAATGCATCCTTGAATAGCCAGGGCTGAAGACAGACTGCCAATATAGCTCGTTGAATGGCCAGGGCTAAAGAAAGACGCAAAGAGTGGAGCCATGCAGGGACATAGTCAGGGATTTTAAAGGAGAAAGCAGCTGGGATGGCAGTGGCAGAGAGTGGGGTGTTGGATTGGTGGGTAGAGGCCTCTGGGACACCCTGCCAGGGACAATGTCACATTAATGTTAGGTAACAGCAGGACAGCAGCCTGTCACTATTAGTGTATACCCCTTACACTTGTCTCAACCTACGCTTCTTCTTATAAAGACATATACTGTATTGTATGTTTAATGTGTTGAAACTGTTTTTGCTGTTAATATGTAAAAGTTGTTCTATCCTAGACCATTGGATGCAACCGAGTCTCCTACAAATTACGTTCAACTAAACTGCAAATATGTTTTAGTGGGGAAGGTAATTGCAACCAGATGTTTTCTGTCAACATGATGATCATATGTTCACAAGTAACGTAAATGACAAGTTTTTACTAAACATATCAGTTAAATGTTAAAGTGTATTTTTGTCGGCCAAAATGTCCAATCTACATCCCGTTTTCTCTTCCACAAACATTCTTACAACATAAGATATATGACTCCAACTTTATTAATGCTTTTAATTGTTGGGTTCAGGCTCTCACAGCACTGGGTTAGGGTCAGGAAAAGATTGTGGCCCGGGTTAATCAAGAAAAATCTCTCTCTAACCTTAACCAAAGCACTTTTCACGCCTAAACTCAACCTCTCACAGAACTGTGGTCGCCGGCTTCTCAGTCCTGCACATTATATGCCTGCCCTCCACCCCAACCACCTGCTTGTGACTAGCTTTTGCTGTGGCTCCCAAACTATGGAATGACCTACCTCTGCACATTAGACAGGCAGCTTCATTTTCTGTTTAAATCTCTTCTCAAAGGCCATCTTTTCTTTATGGCCTTTGACACCTTGCAAGATGCTGATATTTTTATGTGTGTATATGTATGTGTGTATATATGTATTTATGTATATGTGTGTATATGTGTATGTTTGTGTATGTATGTATATATATTTATATATATGTATATATCACTCTTTTACATTTTGTTGTTTTTTTATTATTTATTTATTGTACTGGTATTGTTATTATATTTACTTTTTATTTACTAACTACTTTTGTACAGCACTTTGGTCCGTCATGGTAGTAGTAAGAGCTTTATAAATAAAGTTTGATTGGATTGTGACCCTTCATTCATTCACAAAATATATTGCATAAAAACATAATGTTTTGCATAACATAATTATGTTTGCTATAAAAACAGGAGACAGGGTTGTTAGATGGGTGGAAGAAATAAAAATAATTTGCTGAACTTTCATAGTATAATCTACTACACAAACAAAAAAACATAATTTGCAAAAAGTAGGGTAGGACATAAATCAGTAGTAGACTCATGTCAAAAAGGTCAAAGGTACCAGCTCATGTGCCTACATTTTCAAGGCAAATGTCAGTTTATCTTGTTACTACCAAGTCATAATTAAAAAAACATCCAATGTGAGTGTAACATTTTGTGACACAGACTATTCACGGCTATGCAGGAGGTAACAATTATGGTGTTGAGAAAACTGTAGACACAAGTTGCCTCGTAAATCTTTTTACTTTTAAATTATGGGTCAATTTTGGTAAAGTCCAGAAGCTATAGCACCATCCTTTTTACCATCCTTTTTTTCTTTTTCTCCAAAACAAAGCATAACTCCTACGGGCCCCCGGGTGATGAGATGAATTTCTGGCATGTCAAAATTTGCAGTGTGAGCAGTTCTGTGGTCTGATTTCCACATGGCTGCTGTCTTCCTGCCCCCATTCATTGTAAAACCACAAAAATAAATCATATTGCTCTCTTTTTGTAAACAATGAGAATAAAGCTATATTGTTTTATTAGGGTCTATTGAAAATGTTACTGCATAAACCTGACCAGGAGCTCGGTGTGGATGGTCACTGGGAGCTCCTCATCCCGGTTCATTGTCTGACCCATACCATGTGAGCACTGAAGTCACAGGTTCCAGCCAAGCGGGGAAGCCAATTAAAGTATTCTGTGTAAGTAAACACATACATGACTAAAAAATGTTGCACAGTGTCTGTCTGGCTTTAGATACTGTATGTTTTGGAACACATTTCTACTAAAATGTATTTTCTTTAAAGTTACAGCACTGTAGCTTTGTGGATTGTCTTTAGCAAGTACGCTATTTACTCCTGGCCTTTATAACAACAACTAAAATTATAGTGCCTAGCTACACTTAACACTACAAGTCTCAAGGATGTGGGTGGAGGGTGAATGATGTGCAGGCTTGACAACCTGCAGATCTGAGTTCAAGTCCAGTGTCTAATGTGAGACTGGGTTTAGACAAGAACAGCACTTTGGTTAGGCCTGCTCAGAATCCATTTCCCTGATCTTAACCCAGTACCATGAATTCCAAAGCACAACTTAAAACGTATGTCAGATATTTTGGCAAACAAAATCTGCTCTCTTTAACTGACTTGTTCTTTATGAAAATATTTGTGACTTCATGTTAATAATGAACATATCATTAGTTTCAAAGATACATAAACCATTTCCAGTTACATTCCCCACAAAAACATAGCCCACTTGATTGCAATTTAGTTGTATTGAACTTTAAGTTGAGACATTTTTAAGGTAAAACTATGCATTTGTGATTTATTTTTAAAAACAATACTTTCTCGGGGGAAATTGATGAGCTTGGTAATCTACAGGAAGGTACCAGTGATAAGAGATGAACTAATATATTACTGGTTTTGTTCTTTAATTGGATGTGTTGACAATATGACAACATAAATAATAAAAATAAATTAAAATTTATGTCTACTCTTGTCTCTGAGGCTTCCTGCTTCTGCTTTATGCTCTAGTGCCAGTGACTGAGACCAGCTGTGCTGACAGCATTGGTATGACATTAATTAATGTAGCTAATTTAGGGTGATAATCAGGCCAGGTAGTAGATGAGCCTGACTTGTACATCCTCCTTTTAAGAAAAAAAAGTCCTCATTTTCGAAATGCTTTAAAGGATGCTGCTGAATTGGGCAAAAGAACCTTATATGCTCAGCATTACTCTTCACTGTCAGGTGGAAATTGAGTCTTTATAAAGAACTAATAAAGCTAATGCACCATTGTGCAAGTATTTTGTAATGTCTGGTTTATTTTAGTAGAAGAAAAAAGTTGCTTTATTAATCATTCAGACTATGATTCCACACTAATTTCATAAAAAAAATTATAAATATGTTTCAGAATGGCAAAATCTGTTAATACTCATAAAGGCGAGATTAAATATTTAAACAATTTACTTCAAGACAAGTTATGCACAGGTCCAGTTTTATTATCTGACGTGCTGCAAAGTGAAAGTAAGAAAAAGATAACACTTACATAGGAGTAAGCTCCAGGTTTGTAATCTGAAGACAAATTCTGTTGAAGTTGTCCAGAATCCACAATCCTGGACAACAATTCTGTTATAGAACAATCTGACAAAGAAAGAAGACTGTGATTTAATATTGATTCACATAAGATTTCCAGTCAACATCAATAATACTCAAGTTTTATTTTAAAGAACAAAATACAAAGTCAGTATTAATTAACATTGTCTGGTCAGTCTCCATAGAGTAAAAAGTAAATTGGCTGCTACCAAGGAAAAGTCTCATTTATTTAGGCACTGGTGATGTAGGTGCCATTCATTTTTTGCACTGACAGTGTAGCATGATTCACAGTTGAAACACTTCAAAGCGAGCAGTCCAAACGATGAATGACTGCATACTGAATGTCTTTGGTAGGAAAATAAGGTGCACAACTGAACCTGGTTCTGTGATAAAAAGTAAAAGGTACAGTACAAACAAAGTTTGCAGTAGAGTGTTGCACCAAACTGTTCTGGATGCTGATGATTTCTGAGCGATGTTGAAAGCTTGATTCTGGAATAGAGCCTGTATGTGTGCTGAATATCACACACACACACACACACACACACACACACTAGATACACAACAGCACACAAAAAGAGAGACAAAAAAACTGACTTAACTATGTCAAAATCATGTACTGCTTTCACATTGTTGACATCTTCTGAAACAGAAGATGAATGCTCAAAACGAATTTTGTTTGTAAAAATTGTTCTAAAATTGTAGCCAAAGGAATATATTCTTTCAAAACATCTTTTGGCACAGTCAACAATAATACTAAAAAATACATCTGTCAGTATAAACAGCTTGAACCTTTTTACCACTACGGTGGCCCTAAGAGCTCAATACACTGCAACTTCATAAAACTAAAAGAAAAAAAGGAAACGTCAACGACTTGATAATACAGGCACTGCAAAAAGAGAAAACACAACCAAATGCAAAATACACTACAAATAACACAGACGACAACAGAAATGTCTATGGGAAGCAAGTAAATAAACACCTAAATATAAAAATATATGTCACTTTGTGTTTTGTATTTGTTTGCATTTTCTCTTTTTGCAGTGTGCTTCTGGATTTGATTGTGTTTTTTTCTTTTTTGGTAACATCTCTTTTAGCAACATCTGTATTATCAAGTTGATGTCAAGATGAAGTTGTTTTCTTAATTTCTTAATTATTTGAATATGCATTTGGGGTCACCATAGCTGTGAATAGGTGTTTTTTATTTCTTTCTTTATTTTTCAACATTGTGTGAAAATGTGTGAAATGAAAAATTGCATCTCCTTGTCCTCTGTCAAATATATGTCTCATTCACTAAATTTAGGTCTATGAGCATCACAGCTTTCAATAATGCTTCCAGTCTGAACATAAACCGTGGGTTGTGTTGTCACTGAGCCTATTAAATCAAACTCTGAACATGTTTCTGTCAAAGTGTTTCCACAAATAAAAAGGACCATGACGTTGCCATTACAGTTTTATTCTTCTCCATCTCTGCCCTTATTTTCTCCTTCACGCCCTTTGTAAATTATTTTTCTGCCACATTTCCCTATACTCAACAATCAAGATTAAATGGGACGTGTTGTGGAGAATGGGTGTCATGTGTTGAGCACTTGTGTCTGTGTTCTGTGAGGCTACACTTCCCCATGTGTCTAACCTGTATGTTTCTATGCACTCTGTACATGTGCTTCTGTGAGTGTATCTCCATTAATGTGTGTGTGTGAGCAAGGGATGTCCTAGTGCTCCTACTGAGAGTGATGAAAGTGTCATTTTATCAACATTTTCTGACACAAAAGCTCAGTGAATACTGATGCATGTGTGTACAGAGATCTGGTAAATGGTTACGAAGGCTGATCTCTGCAGGAAAGCTGTGTATGCTTTTGGTGAAAGCAGCATGGATGAGCTGTCATATGTTTGGTCAGATCTGTCCTACATTTACTTAGGAGGTTCATTGACAGCGGAGCCTGGAAAAGGTAAATCCTGCAGACCTGTATCATAAACAAATGCTTTGTCAAATTGAGTTTAAACAGACATGTTACTGAAAGGACAACAAGCAAGTGGATGCAATAACTGCAAATGAGGAATTATCTGCTCCAAGTTTATCCAGTGGGTTGCATCCTTTCTGCTTTCATATCAAACTGCTTTTCAACCAGCAACTCAAAATGTGCATAGAAGTAAGTACATTTTATTTCCATAGTACATTTCAAACAACACAACAAGATAATAACAAAAAAACAAGACTTAAAATACACAAAAACCTTTGGTGGATGTTCCTTTTATTAGTGAAATTACTCTTCTGTTTTTCCCCTAGAATAAAAAAAACAATTACAATAAAAAAGGTCTAGTTTCCATGTGTATTTCAGAGCATTCAAAGCAGACCTTCTTCTCTGCAAACTTCATAAATAACCTGCAGTTGCTGTCCACTTTCCTTTGGCAACTTATACAGATTGTCAATATTGCTGAATCAAGCAGTAAGACCCACTTTACATTCCCTAATGAGCATCAGCTCCTCCTGTCCAATCCACCACCACAAACGCACACACAGACACACACATAAGAAATGCAAACACAAACACATGACTGTTTAAGAGGTGAGTATATTGACTGATTAATTCCTTTCTGTGTGACCCTGGGGTCCGAGTCGATGTGTAGCTTATTGTCAGGACTGGACCAGGCCACAGCTCAGCCCATAAACCTCCAGTGGAAACATCAGACATGAGTGAGTCATTTCAACGCCACCCTAACCTCTTAATTTGAGATTCAGCAGAAAGCTATTTTTCAGATTTTTCTAGTTATAGCACGGGAGCTACATTATTTTCATCAAATGCTTCACTGTGCTTACACTGTGTTTCCTTTCTGTAGTAATGATATAAATTAATGTTAATTCATACTTTACTAAGATCATATCCACATTATAGCCATCCATCCTGCCCAGTGTTTTGTTCCTGCTTCTTGTTGGTGCTGCTGTCTTGTGGCCTGTCTACTCACCCCAACCGGTCATGGCAGATGGCCACCCACCCTGAACCTAGTTCTGCTGGAGGTCTCTTCAGTTAAAGGACTATTTTCCTCTAAACTGTCCGCTAGTGCTGCTAAGGCAAGGGGGATTTGTTGGGTTCTTTATATAATTTCATATAGTTGTATTGTTAAATTATGTAAGTCTTAAGCCTTGAGATGACTTTAGTTGTGAATTGGTGCTATATGAATAAACTCAATTGAATGGAATTAAAATACACTTAGGCCTGGAGTCACATCAGCAGCCTCTCTCTGTGTATGTTTGTGAAAACATTATACTAAAAATTTTGTAGAAATTAGAGCCAATTTTACAATTATTGATGAGAAAATTCGCTAAAACGTAAATAATACATCAACATGAATGCACAAAGTGTGTCATTATGTTATTATATCGTTCTCATGTCAATAATGTCAGAAAATTATGACACAAACCTGCATGTAATTACGTGTACATGTGGTGTTTGCTATGTGTGTGCGTGTAAGTCCCCAGCAACAGTGACATAATCATGTAATGATACAATGCTCTTTGTCAGTGGGTGCAGGTGTCAGGGAAAGAGCAGGACAGGAGGGCAGAGTGAGAAAGGAGACAGAAGGGGTTTAGGCCCGTGTGAGTGTGTTTGTATAGTCTGGGGAGGACTGCATAGAGGGTGAGAGGGCTGGTTATGAGAGCAGAGGAGGGAGGTGGCGGGCTCTCATATCCGAACAGCTGTCAGCAATTTGGCTCCGCCACTCATCCAGCTTTGAACAAATCTGCTTCAGCTGCTGAAATGCAAAGTGTAAGTGTCAGTGGAGGGTGTGTGTGTCTACAGTATGTATGTGTGCGTGTGTGTGTGTGTGTGTGTGTGTGTTTGTGTGTGTGCGCAAAGAAAAGGAATTTTAAAACCATGATCCAAAAGTGAATTCAAGGTCATCATATAAATATAATGTGTCTTTGAATGCATCTATCAAAGCACCTTTGCCGTAATCATCTTTGTCACTAATAACTACAACAGACCTGTAAGCTGAACATCTGGGGAAATGGTTATAATTTTCTGATAATGTTGCTGTTGGGACTGTGTCTGTTTTGCTTTGCAAATTCAAAATCACCTTATCAAACCCAATATGTAAAACCTTAATGGTATAAGTTTTCATAAATTCAAACTTAGTTTTGTAGTTAGCGTAACAACTCATTTTCATTCACAATATAACACAATATATGGACAATTATTTAGATTAGATACTAACTTGTTCAGCCAAGTGGTGATTATATTACACAATTCTTCAGCTCACAATTTTTATTTGGTGCCAATACAGGAAATAGTATGCACATGTTTTACTTCCCTCATCTTAACCAGTGGTGTAAGAAGTACTCAGGTCTTTCATGTGGGTAGAGGTAGCATTGCCAGTGTATACCAGTGCGGTTAAATGTGACAACAAGGTATTTATGGAGGTTTCTGCTGGAGATTTGCATTGTGTCTTATATGATTTTTTGAGGAATCGTATGATCAACGACAAATAGTTTCTGCAGACTCACAAGATTGTTTCAGTTTAAGATTCAACTTGTGAATAGGATTACCAAACCTGAACCATTTGTGAATTTGTGAAGTCCTAAGAAGAGAATGTTTTGCTGAAGTAAAAACGAAATCTTGCTTTTATTTGGATAAAGGGAGTCTTATTAACATCCATAACCTTCACAAAGTTTTGTTGCAGGGATGGGACATCTGCATGTTATCATTTTAGCATGCTAATTATACAGCATGGTATAATTTTAGTGGCATATTATACCATATTTGGCATCATGGCAACATTTTGTGAAACTTGCCAACATGCTGTGTCTCGGTTTACACATACAGGTTGTCCATTTAAATGTATCACTTCTGAATTAAGAGCAGATTTCTATCTATCAACCATAGATCCAGAGCCACCACGGAGAGGGGATCTTTAACTTCTAAATTGGTCTGGCAATTTCCCCTGTCGCATGTTGAGTGATAATAGTGAGGTCAGCCTCTGGTCAGCCAAATAGTTATGGAAGAATAGAAACGTTCCAATCTGTTTTACTGTTCCACCCCTATCAGCAAGTTTCCACCATTTCAGTGAGACAGAGAATAAGTAAGATAGAGAGGGCGAAAAAAGAAGTGGTGTTCTTCTCTGTACAACAGACAAGTCGGCTCATTAAAATTAATTGTCGGGTAAAACGTTGAAAGTTTTGGCTAAGAGGATTCTCTGTTCAATTTGTAATTTGGACAGTTTCCAGTTTGTCTTTCTGCTTCGCCCATGGATTATGATGACACTTTAACTGCAAACATCCCGAGGTGTATCACTCAAACCCCAGCTCGTCCAGAATCCCCCGTGAGTGTGTGTGTGGAGTGTGTGTGTGTGTGTTTAGAGCTGAGGGCTGCTGCCTCAGTGGTAATGAATGTCAAGAGGCGTGCGTTAATAAATTTGCCATGCGTGTGTTTTACCTTATTAATGGTCTCAGAGGCAAATCACAACCTCTTTAATGCATTTCACTTAGTGCAGCTTATGGGTGCATTTCATAAAACATGGCAGCTTTTTAGACACTTATTCTGGCTGGAAATTTATCACCCTCTCTGTTTCCTTTCATGCTTTTCTCTTCTCATTTCTCCTTTTTCATGCATCTATCCCCTATTTCTGCTGCTCTACAAGTTCTTTTACTTGGCTAAAATCTTTCTGACCAATATGTATCCAATCTGATGATTTAATCTGGAATACTTTGTCATTATGAAGAACTTTCATCAGAGCAAAGTGGAGCAGAGATGTTAAAACACAGGGCACAAACTGTACAGCCGTGACAAGAGGGTTGAACACACTTGCCTCACCTACAACATATGATTATCACAACTCATTATTTAGTTTCTCTGAGTTCATGGTAATGTTACAAAATATATGCATTTTCCTACTCTGCAAATACAAACACCTCAGATGCTCAATCTATAGACACTTCTCATACATTTTTTATGTTTGTGGTTGTGTCAATTAAAACTGCAAACTTATTCTCTAATGCAATATAATTTATCACCAAGCAATACTTAAAAAACAAGCAACTACTGACTAGTGAGGAAATTCATTTCTTTATCAATTACTCAACAGCTGGCTCAACTGATGTCAGTTACCTTTGGAGATTGCAACTACCCAACACTTCCTCTGTGTAGGTGAGTACATTCAGAAGAACAGTTTTTTTAACATGGTCATCCATCCATCCATTAACCTAACCACTGGTCTTCTAAAGGTTTGAGAGAGTGGATATCCCAGCTGTCATTGAGCTAGAGGTGGGTTACACCCTGGACAGGTCACTAGTCTATTTCAGGTCGCACATACTGTATATAGAGACACACAGACCAAAATCACAAGTGCACAACACTAAATACAAGTGGAAGCATCCAAGGTGGAAGTGGGATGTAATCACTAAAGAATCTTAATCTGTTTCTGACAAGGACATTACAAAATATGTCATCAATGTAGGACATTGTGGTTGTTTAGGTGAGAGGATGACAACCCCAGCCCCCATCTGACAGAAGGCTAAGTGCAGCCACCCCTTTGCTGTGTTGGTGGTTCCACTATATGTCTTATGCTAAGTGACACAGAATCAACAACATCTGAATCTAAATGGTCTGTAGGGCCTGGAGATGCAAGCATATGGACACGATTTTGTCATGTGATATGATCACCCAAGACCCATTCAAACCAAGTGTAAACAGTGTGATGGAGACAGACAACCATTCACTCAGAACGGTAAAAATTCTTGTGTGGTTACAATGTTAGATTTTCACACTGCTACTACCTATACAACTACTTAATGAAAAGCCAAATGTTACCATAAAGTTTATCTGCATAGTACTGGTCATTGTCAAAGGCGTGCTAGCAAATACAGTCCATCTTCTTTCCTTCCTCTCCTACATTCTCCATACTCCCTCGCTTCATGCCCTGCATCCTGAAGGTCAGCTCCTGGTGAGTGATCCCCCATTCTGCTGAGTCTACCAAACACTGGAGCAGAGTGGCGCTGCACTGCGACCCAGCCAGCCACTGATGTCCATAAACCAAACCAGGAATGACAGGTGTCGCTGGGTCCTCTCTGCCTCCTCCTCCTCCTCCTCCTCCCCGTCCCCCACCTCTGTTTTCCCACCATGCATCCCCTCCACTCTCATTCTGTGTTGATTTATGGTTTATTGTTCCTTGTCGTGTTTCAAGGTCGCTGCTAACGTGGGCCAAACTAGGCCCGGGAGGGGTGTAGTTCAGTGCACTGCCAGAGAGCCACCATCACTGCTGTAGCGGATGTCACAGCTTCTTCTGCCAGTAAAAAGGCTAATATGAGGCTGGGTGCCCCACTGAGCTTCCCCAGGACCCTCAAACTATAGTTCATGAACTACACCAACAGCCTAAGAGGTGACACTAATCAATAGCCTAATGGCAGAGGTTACATCAGCACTGCACAGCCAAAGGGCAGAGACTTACAGAGGCTTACTGTTCCCCTGTGTTGTTTCTAGACTCACATGGTCTTTTCTCTTTCTTTCACAAAATCCTCTCTTCAGCCATTTTCTATTTTGCCATTTGATTTCCCAATTTATGCATTAGTGGCCCTGGGAGATAGCAAAAACAGAGAGTAAAAAGGCATATTAAAAGGAAAAACACATGCTCACTGCAGCAGACGTGGTTCCTTGCTGAGCTGTGGTGAAAGACAGATCCATCAGGAGGCTCCCAGAAGAATCACAGACATCTAAATAGAAATTAGCAGGACACTACACATGCATTATAGATCTCTCTCTGCTTCACTGGTGGAGTTGGTGGGTAGAGGAGGAACATAGAGAACGAGGCTTAATTAACTTTTAGTTTACCTCTGTTGGAGTGTGTGAATTTGTCTGTATCTGCCGTGGTTGCATTCTGTTTCCAAAGGATCCAAGTTGTTTCCTGGTTTACTCTGGATCTCTCTGATACTAAATAAAACCTGCTAAGGTATTAGCATCTGTGATAAGCGTCAAGAAAAGAGAGAGTGGCAGAGGTTTATAGTCTTTGCCTGTGTGTGTGTATCTATGTGAGTCAAGAGTGTCCACCCAGACATGCATACAAATGTGCAATGCAGGTTGTATCAGTGCAGAAAGGTGTCATTAGGACTTTGTGTGTGTGTTAAGTGTGTGTGTGAGTGTGTATGCCCATGTATGCTCAAAGTCTCTGCATGAGTAACAAGGTAACGTTTACACGTTATTACCCAATAAAAGAGGTTGACTGAGGATCTTTTAGCAATTGACACAGGCAACAAATTAACCATTAAGATTTTGAATATGTGGTCTTTGACTACCCTGTACTTCTTAGCATCATCATCATCTTGTCTCATCTTTATCTCTTTATCAGTTTTCCTACTGCTTGTTCAATGTCCCTTGCTTCCCACATTTTCCATCTTTATCGTTAGCCCTCTCCCTATTCCTCTCATATTCCCATACTTCCTGCTCTTCTGATCTCACCAACTTCCCCTCCCTCCTAACCCTTACCTTTTTACTTTGCTCCAATCTCTTTAACACTCAAACATCAACCCCCTCTTCTGTCTTTTCCTCCTTGTGAAATTTCTTTTGGACAAAGAGATGCTTCCTCCCCCTTCCTCCTCCCTTTTTTGAAATGTGCGTGTGAGAGGAACAGTCTTTCCTGAGCTTTCCAGGTCACTCTCTCCCCACTGACAAATCAACCTCTGGTTCCCTTTCTTTTTCTCTTCCACTCTACCTTTGTTACTCTTCATTCAGACTGAGGGAACATTTTATTTTACTTTCAGCTTGATGGCTTTGACTTAAAAGTATAAGAAAGATAAATTGTCAAACTGATAAATGACTTGTGATGACATCATTTGAGAGAGTGGAGCCAAAGTCATACTCATGCTTGTATCACTGAATGTAGAGGTCAGGCTTCCATTTTAGGAAAGCTCAGACTTGTACAGCTAAAGAGGAACTAAAGATGAATGATTTTTTACTGTAGTGACAGAAAAATCAGTACACCCATACCAAAATAATTTCCTTCCTACTCATACAGTACTGTACGTGAGGAATTTTCAGAGTTGTCTTCACTTTCTGTGGAGAACCACAAGCTACAGTGACGCTGTAACATGCTGATGCTCTATTGTGCATAGATTTGCATTTTCCAAAAGAGGGTATCTTCCTTTTTGTAAATTTGACAGCAGTGCTCAATTTTTTTGTTTTATCTCATAAGATGCACTGCATAGATCAGTTCTGCTCATATGGACTAAACAACAATGTTTCTCACTAAATAAAATCCCTGTGTCAATTTACTTGATTTACTGTAGATGTTTCCTTCCACTTTCAGAAGAACTTGTTTCACTTTCATTTTAATGGCTCAGCAGCAGATATTAGCTTGTTAGAGACTGAAGAAAAACCCTGTTGTCTTGCAGGTTCTCTAAACTTAACTTTTTATTTTGGTGAATTGTTTGTCCCCATTGTGCTCACTAATACCATCTTTTTTATTCTAGTGGTCAAAATGTCATTATACATAACTAAAATTAAGTGAAAAATGGCACAAAATGCCTCTGCACTCCTCTGTGACTGTGAGCAAGTGGATGACTGCTACAGCACAGTGGGTTGATCAGAGGCCACCCCCAAAAAAAAACACTTTCTCTCACTCACACACACTCTTACACGCACTACTTGAAGCTTAAACTCAAGCAAAGTAACTAAGAGGAAACCCAACTGTCAAAAGACTGCAATTTTATGGTGCAGTCCACCTTGACACGAATGCAACCTGGCAGAAATAATTGATTTTCGTTTTGGTCAAGTGCTGCCTGCATTGCTCTAGAGTGTTTGTTGCCATCTACATAACAGACCACGCATCAGTGATGACCTAACTTAGAACAAAATGTAACTGTACATGAGGGAGCTCAGGGACACCTTTGAGAGTTTGCCAAGAGGTCTATTTTATATTCCTTTACCTTGTGGGACCTGAATGCAGTGCACAACTTACCCTCCATGTCTTCATTTTGGCAAAATAAGGACTGAAAAGAGAAAGCAGATATTTAAATACAAGTTGTTTATCAGAAATTCACAGAATTACTTTTGTTTGGTTTCTCTATTTCTGTTTTTCTCTAAATGTAGAACCTGTGTTGTCATCAGACGGGTTCATATAACCTGCATAACATCTTTAAAACTTAACTTAACTTAAAACTGAATATTTATCTTTAATGGTTTTATATTTTAGACACATGCATAGAAAATGCATCCCCCCTTCTCTGTCTTACTCTAACACACACATAAGCACACACTAATCTGTGGGTTTGCCTGGTGACGGCGCCCCATCTTACTGACAGGCCTTGATCTGTAACAATCAATGGTTCAAGTAAAGAGCCAGAGAGAAGAGGCCGCCTCAGCTAGAGTCAGCACTCTGCATCACTCGCTCTGTCACTTGTTTCCTTTCTGTTTCCTCAGACTTTCACAATCTCCCTGTCTTACACACACACACACACACACAAACGCACACACATGCCTCATTTTATAATCAGAAGTACTTCTGTGAAGGTAATTAGTTACAGTCTCCCTCTACTGGCACAGGAGCCTTACTGCTGGAAGTATATAGTTATAAAGATCAAATTGGAGTAATGATGTTACAGACGGACTATGTATGAAAACTGTCCATACCAGGTTAAAGTACATAATGGCAAACTATTATTCAGAACTCACATTATTTCAATGAAAACTTTCCGGGCCGTTATATGTTTTTATATGTTTTCGCATTTTTTATATATCGGCAGCGGAGGCAGAGGCGAGGTTGGAAAGCAGAGGCCCATTTAGTGGAGGATGGCTGTAGTAGACTTTTGTGGGGGCTAGGAGAGTTTTTTTTCCTCTTTTAACTGAACTGGATATAAAAGGTGGGGCCTAAAGCGTGCTGTGATAAATATGGCTGACAGTGCAGCTCCAGTGATTGGCTGTGGATTAGAAGAAAGGTGTGTGGGTATAGGTAAGTGAAAATTGTTAAGTGAATACAGTTTGTGTGTTGGTTTGTTGATTGTATCTGCTAAGATGTGATAGCAGGATTCAGCAAGATTAAATATGTTTGGTGGCTGAGGCAGCATGCTAACATGGCTAACATGGCTAACATTCTGCCCAGCCTGAAGTTTGGCTTTGTTTCCTGCTAACTTAAGATGGGGGAAGGAGCTTGGCTGTTTTATGGTGTATCGAAATTAAGATGCCAACGTGAGATAGCAGAAGTTGTTTGGTTAGAATATTTGAAATGTTTGGTGGTTGAGGCAGTAGACTGCCTAGCGTGGCATGCTTATACCAGGCTAACTGGCTTGCTGTGTGGCCTAGTTGCTTATTAACAAGCATAACATGGCAGACTATATGATGTTTTATAAATATGACGTAAATTAACAGAGATTTGTTTTGAGTGTGTGGGTTCTGGTAAAGAGGGGGCACTACTGGGATGCTACAACACAATGCTGAGACTTTTCTGTGTTATAGACCCAGTTCAATGATACACCATGATCATCATACAATTCTTTTTTATTTTTATTTTTGTTG
This sequence comes from Helostoma temminkii, assembly GCA_900302695.1. NCBI lineage: Eukaryota > Metazoa > Chordata > Actinopteri > Anabantiformes > Helostomatidae > Helostoma > Helostoma temminkii. The sequence continues at coordinate 79,994 of OMLM01003533.1, forward strand.
ACCGTATAACATTTATTTTATCCAGAAGGGTCGGTATCTAGTGGCTCCTGTTCCGATTAGTGTGACAATGATCATGGTTGGACAACTGAGAAATTCAGGCTTTGTTGTGAAGTGGCCCAACACTTTAGTTGGACCAGCCACTGTTGCATAGTCTAATAAAAATAGATATGAGGGTGGCCAGGCTGCCCATGTGAGGTTGAAGAGAGCATGTAGGTCAGTTAGGTTAGGAGTAGAGAATGGTGTCATCTATCTCAGGGCTCAGGTGATTTATGAAGGCATGGCCTGATACTCTTATACTCGTCTGTGGGGTCACATGGCAGGTCAGAACACAAAACATTTCATCGCACTAGAAGAGTACAATGATAATTATAGCATTCTATGAAAACTAATTTAGGCATATTAGCAGTGTATTGATAACAACTGCACTAACTATTGTACTAAATTGAGGAAATTAAACATGTTGTTTACACGTAATCGTGGGATTAATAGACATAAATAATTTAAACTACAATTCACTCAGCATAAGTGTGACCTTTGACCTGTGGCCTAAGCAGTTCATCAAAGAGTTGAAGAGGACAGTTGTGTCAAAACTGAGACCTTTGACCATTTAAAAATGCAGTGGAGGCACCAAATGAAAAGGAGTGAGATGTCAGTACAAAGGCTAGAAGAGAGAACTTAAATAGTTTCACGAATCACATCTTAAAAGCGAAGAATATGTCTTAAGAAAAAATATGTACATAACATTTATACCTACAAAAAATAAATTTGTCAAAACATATAACCAAATTCAAACCCGTCACATGGGAAGGGCATGATACATATGCACATGACTGTTTTGAGCCAGAGCTGGCAGGACGGACTATTTGTATTTTTGACCTGTACAGAGCATAACAGCCTGAATCTTGTCTTGTCAGGTTTCCCTGTTGATGATGGATGTTTTGCCTCCCCCTGGCTCCAGGTATTCACCTGTCCTTTTTTTTCACTACATACAGTATTCATTTTCCTCCTACACCCTTCAGTCCCACCATACCTGCTCTATCCATCCCTATTATCCATTGTAATGTGGCAGATACTTGCTCCCGTCTCTCTAAGGAAAAAAGAGAGAGAGAGGGAGAGTGATAGGGCAAAGGTGTGTTATGAAGAAACTGGGAGAGACCAGGATTTCATAAATCCCTGAGCAGGAAATTTCATTGTAATTGTCTAAAACAGAAAGGTGGATGGGAATGTGAGGGAGTACCAACACTCTTCCTGTGTTGTGCCATAAAGCAATTTAGTGAATTTCATCAATAAGATTCATAGTTTACAGTATAAAGTATACAGGCTAGTAGGGACCGTCAGCCCTGTACTTGTTTATTCACACTAATTTCTGTAGAAAAACCAATGTTGCAATCTAATAATACAACACTTCTTCATTTGTGTCGTTGCTCTTTCATGCTATGAATTTAATGAGGTTAAAATTACCTCTTATATGTTTGCCCATTTGATTTGTTCAGTTTAGGCTGCCGGCAAGCTGTCAATCAAACCCTGGTAATCTAAACAACCAAACTAAGACTGTATGAAAATGTTTAGTTTTTAATATGTTATTTTTAGCCTAAATTCTAACTTAAATTTGTCTATTTATTTTATTTCGACAATATTAACAAGAAATGAACAAGAAATATAAAACTATGAGCATCCTCCAGTGAGCACGCTATTTACATTCCACACAAACAAAAATTATAAGGAAGAAAAAACATGGTAGGTTCTTTGTATTAAAATATTGCCTGTATATTGAAGCTACCATGTAATGTTTATATAAATACTACAATTATTTTGTGATATTATTGTATTTGTCATATTGTAAATCAACTAAAGCGGAACACTGTATTTTTTTGTGTGTCTTTATTTATGTTAAATACATTTTAATTGGTGATTGCAACCAAGCCATAACATACAACATAAAACAAAACACTAAAAACAAAAAAACAAACTACTTTTTGCTTCAATATTTAAAGAAATGAATAGCAGCAGTTTATATCTCCACGTTAATATTTGCACATCAAGACCCTTCATTAAACAGATAATGACTTAATGCAGCTCAACTCAGTGTGGTTCAATACACATTACAGTCTTTGTGTTTGCAGAACCCTGAGAGAGGAGAAACCATTGCAAGCAAGGGTCAGATATAAACCACAGTGTGCATAGGTTTGGTTTATTAGCTTTGTAACAGAGCAGTAATCTAATAAGTGATTTGGTGCGCTCAACTGTCATATCTTTTAACCCAGACACTAGCATCAGCAATGAAGGGAAGAATTTATGATGGAGAGAAGGCAGAGGTATTACACAGAAATGGGCATTGGTGTCTTCTTTTGAAGGAGGGGTTGATGGGAATATGAGTGGATGGGTGAGGTGTGGCTCAAAAGAAGGGTGGGGGTGGGAAGGAAGGAGGAGTGGAAAAACACTTAAAGAGATTAAACACAGTGGGATGAGTGAGGACTCTTTTATGTGCATGTGTCTGCAAATGTGTTGGTGTACTGTATGTGTGTTTGTGTGTATGAGAGTGTGTTGGTGTGTTAGACACAGGGTTTGGATCAGATCCTGCCTGTCAATCCATTATGGATTAGTAGTGGGTCGGCCCTGTTTTTATTACATATGGAATCTATCATTAATGGACATCTAGAGGACTTCATAGGTATTCAATGAGAAAGACATCAGTCCACTGTCAGCACTAGCAGTGTTTGCCTCAGTGGCACCCAGTGTTGTGGAACCAGGAAATGCTGTTAAATTGCTATTACTGGGACAAAGAGTGATACTGGGACTGGGTTATTCCATTTATCACATGATGACATCAATGGGAACATATATACCCATCGACCAGGGTGAGTGGAATTAACAGCACTGTGTGAGTATTCATACTTGACTAGATTTAACCAGTGAGAAGTTGACTGCTGGATGCACAGTGAAACATAAAGGCAGGACATCAGAGCCAAATTTCTCCCTAAGTAACTGTCCCTATACCTGTCAAGTTTTCTATATGTGAAATAAACGGTTTCCAGTTCTTTGTAGTGTTTTTATTTCAATATCACCTCCTTGTTCCTGACACAGATGGTCTTTGCTGGCTGAAATGAATGAATTCATTTTTGTGGGACATTTTTTTAGTGGAAAGTAGATAAACTAAGATAATTAAGTTAACGTTATGTTTTAAAATAGGTTTTGGTATCAGTGGTGTGAGACCAATACGCCAAAATTTGTATCTTGATACACTTCTAGTGATAAGATACATTAAACATACGCGCGCAGGATCTTTGTGGTATGATACTCGTCACACTTTTCAATCACTATACTACGTGATTAAACACAATCTGATTCAAAATCATGCAAATCAATGCAGTACAATGAGTTTAATTATTTTTCAAATAATCAAATAAAATGAAAACCTTTAACACTGTCTGTTTACAGTTTACAAGTGACTAACAAGTGCCTCACAAAGGATATGAATAATAAAAAAATAAGTGTAATATTAAAAACAATGTGCTTAACAGTTTTTAAGCAGCAGGCAGGCCAACTCACCAAAACAGCAGGAAGTAATTTCTACCTTACGAAAAACAATAATAAACAGAGGTCTTCATACCTGCTTGTAACATTTGTTGTTAAGCTTCCTGTCTCTCTTTTAAAAACCATAATGTTTGCAAACTTTTCATTTGTAGTCCAAAGGTGAATGTATACACTCATCTTTTGCCATAAATGCATAAACATCTGCTAATAATGGTAACCAACAAATCTGAATTTCTTTCCAAAATTGCATCGCTTCGCGGCACACTACCGATGAACTTGCATCGTGCACACCACTGTTTGTGTGTTGACATGAATCACGTAATGAGTTAATCTTCCTGTTGTAAACATTATCTGGTTGACTTTTAACACGTCCAGCTGATGTTTTCAATAAGAAAATCTTCTGAAAGTCCTAAATTGGCTACCTACGACGCAAAACCTGCATGTTCCCGTGGGCTTCTTCATCAGTTGTTTCATGTAGCAGGCATGTAAATAAAGAAAACTGAGCACTGTTCTATTGCAGAGTAGAGTTTATAATCAGTCTTGTCAGTATGACAAGAGTAAATATAAAACCAAGTCTGTTATTGTGTTTCACCATGACAATTTTGTTGATTAGCTCCTTTCTCTCCTTTCAGCTGCTCACTGTAGACGTTACCACAGTGGATCATCCGTCTCCATTTTACTGTGTTCTTTCCCTCTTTCTGTCAGACCAACCTCTTGCATGTTCTCCTTCACCACATTCATGAACCTATTCCTCGGCCTTTCACTTCTTCTCCTGTCTGGCAGCTCCATCCTTCCAATATACTTCTCACCCCTCCTCTGCGCAAGTCCAAGCCAAAAGTGTCACTCCGCTAAACCTGTGTAATAAAGCAAAGTTGTTTAGTTTGACCTGTTGTAGGATCCAACCCTGACCCGCTTCCTCTTTCCTTTCTCATTCTAATCAAAACACATGAAAACATCAAAGAGTTGAAGAGAAAGGAGTTTCTTTAGCTTGTTCCATGAGAGCTGTCTTTCATCATGGAATATTTTGCTGGGAAACTATGGGAAAAAACATAGGGGTAGGGAAAAAGAGCATGGAAAAGTCTGGTTCAACCTCAACTGCAGTAAGGGGAAAAACTGAGCAAATACATGCACATCATGCCGATTTTGTGATAACTCATCAACAATGAAGAAAGGAAAAAACATAAGTTACCTCTTAATTATCCAGCTTATTTACATTAATTGTTACTTAGGCCAGGCAGAATGGTGCTGCAGTGAAGTCAGGATGATGTTATTACTTTTTATGGCGAGTCAAGTTCATTATTACAGGGAGGTTTGTAGTCTTTCTACAATGAAGAGAAACAGAGGGACTTTTTAATCTTATATATTTAATTTGTAATTATTTGTGCTGCTAAATGTGTGCAGAGGTTTTCACAAACTGAATACCCAAGTAAAGTATTAGCCAAAATAAAGTATAAACAATATATAAAAAAAATACTCCCACAAGAAAACAACATATTTTAGGTAGTATATGTAGTAACAGTGGGTTGATCCATAAATTATGCATCAGTGCTGTATTACTTTTTTTTTTGTAAGAATCAAAATCTTTTGTTGTTGTTTTTAGTATCCTAATAATTTATTTTGGGCTTGTTTTTATAGGTGTAGTCACTTGTTTCTCTCCCGAAATCTGGCAACACTAATATTAATTCCTAATCCTGTCCATTCTCATCGTTTCCAACAAAAATCTCACCATCTTACTTTTTAAAAATAACTTTTTATTTATATATTTATTTATTTTTATAATAAGGACTAACCAGTGTGTTGGCAAACACAACACACATCCAATAAGGAGCAGGCAGAGCTGTGAACGCGCCAGTCCATTTGTCAGCTACAGTACCTACATTGTAAATGTCATTATCTCCCAAGTCAGTAAGTATTGATGTTCTATTCTTTTAGAGAACTGTGTCATCATAATACGTCTACGTTCACTACAAAAACATTATTGTGTTTTCAGTCTAGTTGCATAGGAATGTATGTTTTTAGGACAAAAGGTTGACTTTGTAAATCTTTAGTGGATCAGGAAATAAACTATATGAGAGCATATTGTGTTATGTTATGGCATTATGTTGCAGGATATACACCATACAGACATTATTCATACACACTGACATGCAGGAATATATTTTAATGGAGACATAAACACAATTACCAGTGAAGAGTAATCTTTTCTTTGTTAATATCACAGACTCCCATAAAGGGATTAAAAAAGGAATGATGGAAGTTATGCATATGGACATTCATGTGTGGGAGTTCAGGTGAAGGCCTTTACTGTTCAGTGGTGGGCAGAAGTAAAGCAAGTTGAGTAGGTTTGGGAAAAGTTATTGATTGCAACTCAGCTGAGGCGGAGTGGGGGAAAGACTATTAGAAAATGCCATCAGGCTGTTTAAAAATGGCCTTGGCTAAAGTTTATCATGCCACATTGTTACCTTTGAGGCTATTGCACTTTGTGACAACTC
>OMLM01003533.1:86039-106215 GCA_900302695.1 Helostoma temminkii
TAGCGAGGACCTAGAGGTTTTTCAATTATTTCAAACCTATTTGGAATAATGTAACTGTGACCTGAAGCCGTTTACGATGAAGGCATTATTACAGGAGAAAGCAAAGGCTGAGTGCAGACAGAGGCAAAATGCAGAGCAGGGTGTTTTTTTACCCTTGGATTGCCCTAATTATACAGAGCATTGATTTTACAATGCATCCATGGATTGATTAGAAGAGACCCGCACCTCCCCTAAGGAAGAAGGGCTTCACTCTCTGGTCTCCTGCTCACCGTTCGGTTCTGCATTCATATTCCCCTCCATGGCTCTTTTAATTGCTCGTGTTTCTTTACATTCTCATTCTTTTCATAACTATTTTATCCAGCGTATTCATATTCATTTCCATTACTTTCATTTCCAGTATTCCTCTCACAGATCTCTATTCTGATACTTCTTGACTGAACAATTACTCTGCACCTCCTACTTGACTTTTAAAGCTTGATTTATAGTTGAGACAGGATTAACGGCAGTCCAGCCATAGATTGGATTTATATTTCAGTGGATTACTGTTTATATTCCTTCATTAGCTGTGACGGAGTGAGAGCTTTGCCACATGTATTTACTGTGAAGGAGACGATTACTGAGCTTTCCATTTGCCCAGTGTTGTCTTCACTCTAATCAATTACAACCAGCATCAGAAACTCATAGGAAAAGCACAATCAATTGCAGATCTTGCAGTCCTTCTATGTTATCTCCACCTGCCAAAGCCTCACAGTGTGTAGTTACATATTTCAAGAGGCGCATCACCTGCTGTAGCTACATGTGTAGGCTCTGTCGATATGCCTTAACGCTCAACCATAAATCAGCCTCAAGATGTTTGTACGCTTCAGCTTCTTATATGTGAACGTGATCCCCTCCCACCACACACTGAGATAGAATTGGGTCAGCGTTCTCTGAATATTTTCTGAATCTGAGAGGATGATTGCCAGTTGTGTGAATGTGGGAAAGAAAACAAAATTATGTTCTCTGCTATTGCACATAAACGAGTCTACAAAGTCCCTGTCTTTATTAGAACGATTATCGCATCTCCATCACACAAAATCAGTCACATGCCCCAAAACAGCTGTGACAAAGCTTTCCCCGGGCCTGTAGGAGTTATGACTCCAGTCTGTTGGGAGTCAAATGAGACATTTTTATAGAGTCACAAAATTCACAAAGGGAGGTGGATATAGAGGTCAGTAAAATGCTGGACCTTAACGTGGGAGATCAATGTTCATTTCTTGTGTCCCATTTTGTTTGAAACAAGCCTGTGTTTCATAAACTTAAAGCTACAATATGCAGTTAAAGGTAGGGCTAGTGTGGGATTTGAAATCAATCCACTCTGCCTAGACCTCCCTCTCTCTTCTCTGCTATCCTCTCCCGCCGTCTGCTATGCACAGCCCATTAATTAATCATTATCAAATCACAATAGATACAAATGCTGCAGACCAATCAAATAGGGACTGTAGACCTTCTTTAATTGACAGGACACAATCAGAAACTTTTAGAACTAAATATTTGCTAAACTAAATTTCTGCTGCCAGTTGTTATGTGAGTCTTATTTCATGGAAGGTATCAACAGCAGCTGCCTACAATAAGTTATTAATAATAAGTTATTACAAAAATCAAATTTCTACTAAAATATTATTAAAAGAAAGCTACACATTGAAGGTTTGGATCAAATAGTTACTATTTATCCATGATGATGAAGGTCTCCTGATCTTCGTCATTTAATGCATTTATCGCACGATGAAGAGATGAATATAGAGCTGGACAGTCAGATTGGAAGGATCAGTTGCTGTGGGCACAGCAGGTAAACTGGAAAAAATAGTAGTGTAGGAATGGAGAGAGACGAGTGTGTTTAAAAATCAATTACACAGTAAATATGACACGAGTCAGCAACGACGCCCTCGGGGGAACCCAGGAAATATGTTCCTGCCTGCATGTCAGTAAATCTGTTCTCTCTACAAATGAATTACTAATTTTATGTACAGGAGTGGGAAGAACAAAATACACATCCTGTGAGTGTGTGTGTGTGTGTGTGTGTGTGTGTGCTGCTTATATACACAAGCTATAACTCCCATGGGAAAGTATTATTAATTGATGGAGTAGAGTGAAGGAAGTGTTTTTTTGTTGTTGTTGTTGTTTTTTTCTGCTGAGGGAGAGGAGGGTAGAGGTACAGCCCCAACATTGCCTCTGATCTTTGGGCATGTCAGCAGGTCGGTGAGCCAAAGGAAAACACTGCAGCAGCCGGCGCTTTGAACCAGGCTCAAAGATTGACCTGAGGAGGCTGGGAGAAATGGGTGAGAGGAAGGGGGGGGGCAGGCAGGGGGATGAGGACAAGGCCAGGAATAGCTGTGAATAAAACGGAAAAATTATGTGAATGATGCGTAAACTCTAAGTTTAAACTTACATTTTGGGTTTCTGTTATGGACATTAAGAGCAAGTGAAACACAGCCATCTTGGCAGACAGCTGTGTTTATTGAAATACTGTAGCAATTCTCTTTTTCGTCAGAAAAACACATAAGTCAGATGTCTGAAAATCACAAATATGTTTTTGTGTGCAAGTTGTGACAAAGTGGTTGGAGTGGATGGAGACCTATGATGACAAACTGTAGGCCTGAGTTTTAGTCCAGAGTGTCAGGTTAGGTTTAGGCAACAACTTTTGTTAGTGTTAGAGAACAATCATGCTTTTGTTTAGTAGAGATGCTGTGTATGAAAGGATGGTTACATATTTTAATAGATATAATAACCATACAGACATAATTATGACAGGCAACATACTCGACAACATTCTGTTTTCTTTTCCACAAAAAAAGAGAAAACATCTACAACATCCAAGTCTTCAGTAGCAACTGGACTTGTTTCTTTGTTTTGAAGCCATTTCGCCTTCCATCCAGTAGGTTCATCAGTTCTGACTGTCTGGCTGGAGTTGCAGGCTTATAACTACTGTGGAATCTTAAAGTGACTCCACTTCCTGACTCTGAATGGAAGGCAAAATGTCTATATGGTAGGCAAAGCGTCCAGCTGCTACTGAACAGAACTTTTGGGATGGCCATGACCTGGATGACTGAGAACCTTCACAAAGACTCAAGTATGATTAAAGATGATGATTAAAGTTTTTTCATGGCTGGATTCAGTTGCTGGTTTGACGTCAGGTATGGAAAGGTTTCTGGTTTAACCCTCTGGGGTCCAGAGTACATTTGGCCATTTTTTACTACTCTTTACCTTAAAATAAACTAACTATTTACCATGTCAATGTTTGGTATTTTTTGTTTTTTTTTAGCACAACCTCACCTCACCACACAAGAGACGTAAAATCCATTGTTGTGCTTTGATGTTTTCTGTGCTTGCTAGTGCTTTTAGCATGTAGAGCGCTCTCAGCAGATTTCACCAGTTGTTTTAACATTTCATCTTGCAGCAAAAAGTCAGATGCACCTATTTTGCTTTATTTACTTATTACTTTCTTATTTTACTTGCCATACGAACACCTTTTTTTTTTAAAGTATGGAGTTTGAAGTATACACTTTCAACACAAGTTGAAAGTGGGGATAGACAAGGCTTTGTCTGGCTACTACGATCAAATTCAAACAAAAACACAAACTCTAACTTTAACCAAAACACTTTAAATGCCTAAATCCAACCTCACATGAGTCTCTGGACTCGAACTTTGGGTCTGTGATTTGTCAGTTCTCCAAATTAAATGCCCTTCACCTTGCAGCTTTGTATTAGTAAATGTAGTGCTTCATTCGTTTAAAAAATATGTTGCATCTCAACATGATCATGTGATCACATTTGCTACCAAAGCTTAAGATGTTATAGGAGATTGTTAGATGAAAAGACTCAAATGATGCTGAGCTTAGCATAAAGACTGAACGTACAGGAACAGTAAAACAGCTGCTGTAGTCTGGTATAATCTTAACTGAACATTTAAAGCTTTTGTTTTTATCTTGTTTGCTTATTTCAATTTGTTTTTGAATGATATTATGTGCTTTAACCCCTTTACATTATGATATCTTGCAGTGCAGTATCTCCCGAAATCTAATCCACTAATAAGATAAAGTCAATATCATATGCCTGTGTTGTAATTAAAATTGTGTAGCATCATAAAATATAAAAATGTGCATGAGCAAAATTTGACTATATAAAAATAGATAGCAAAGTATAGAGTATATGCGCTGAAAGATGCTCTATATAGTCAATTTTAAAAAATCCACCTCATCATTACTATGATCATTGCTTCTCCTCACATTAATGTCTAAGGACCATTTCCCCCACAAGAAACCATAAAATACAAAATGACACACCCACAGGAACTCACAAACATACTGACAGTCACTCCTCTCTCTCACTTTAATGTTTTTCTTTCTGCATTTTGACCAGCTCTGCATTTCCCCTATAGTCTTCATTTGGGTGGCTACGTTGGCTTGGATGGCTTGGCAAGGCATCAGTATTGGGTCCAGCACTAATGAAGAGCATTGATCCTTGTTGGGTTATGAGCAGGCTTTAGTGGCCGCGTTGAGATGTTAATAAGCCTGGCCTTATTCCGGAGAAGCTTTAATTAGCCTGTTGGAAATGTGCTTACGGAGCGCACTGTCACTCTGGTGTGGCACACATTGCTGAACACGTACACACACTCACACACACATACAGTAGCAGTCACACACAAGTAATGTGTACAAGGGCAGCTGCACAGATTTACTTCAACACATACACATGCACAGTACAGTCAGTCATTTCATGGACCACTGAGATGGTGATCAAAACAACATTCTCCATTCATTCAATTAATAGTTTCATTAGCAAGTCAGACAGTGCAAATTTAGTTAGCTACTCATGCCACCCATACAAACTCATTTTCATCTGCTATGCAGAATGTAGTTTGCTCTATTATTGTTTGTCCTGATCATCACTTCCTTTGTGCTTCTAACTTTGGGTGAAGGACTGACTCGTACTCTTCAAGACCACATTACATGCATAGTGGTCTAGTTCCAGTGAGGAGAATTTAGTTTTATGTGTCTTTCCTGAAACCTTGGCAGCAGATCCAAAATCTAAATAACAAGTCTTCTGTGGCATTATTGGTATATAGTAAAAGTTATCACAGAGTTTACTGCTGAAACCGATCGTTTAAAAAATGTAAAAAAAAATGTAGTACACAGCACAGACATCCATTTAATTCAAGTGAATGTTGATTATACATTGGCTTTATTAGTTTGTTTCAATCATATGAAAGTGGTATTGCACATACAACACACAAATCACTAAGTGAAAATCTTTCTGAAAATAAGCCACTGTGCTATGTCAGTTATTTCAGCAATTTCATTAATTCTTATGGCATTAGCAATATGAGGAAGCTGTGCTACCTTTTTAATTGCAGCCTCTACTAAAAGATCACAGCAAATGTCCTTAGTGGCAGGTAGGATCAACTTTTCATCAATAGTAAAAGCCTTCTTAGCCTTAGCAATGCGGTTAGCCACTAAGATGTGCAGCCTCATTTGATTATGTGGCGGCTTCATTAAATGCTTCTGTCTGTGTTCATGTGTTTTGCTTTTAAAAGGCTTCAAACGGTTGTCTATTTAATGCAGGGTGCTTGGTGAAGCAGCTGCAACCCTACTAATAGGATGTCCCAGTAACTCCTTAAAAAGCCTCCAGCTAATCCAAAATGCTGCAGCCAGAGTTCTGACTGGAATTAGCAAGAGAGATCACATCCTACATTAACTTCCCTTCATTAACTCCCTGTAAAATCTAGAATAGAATTTTAAGTCTTCTTTTCATCAAGCCCCTTATCTGAAAGAGCTCATAGTAACATATCATCCCAGCAGAACTCTACATTTTCCAAATGTAGAATGGGAGGCAGGGCCTTTAGCTATCAAGCTAAAGCTCTTCTGATGAACCAACTGCCACTTCAGGTTCCCTAAGCAGACACCCTCTCTACTTTTAAGACTAGGCTTAAAAATAAAAATAGTTAGAGCCGGTTCAGGTGACTCTGAACCGTCTCTTAGTTATGCTGCTATAGATTTACACTGCTGGGAGACCTCCCTTGACACACTGAGCTCCACCTCTTTTTTCTACTCATACACCACTATTGCATGTCCCTCCCCTTCAGAGAGGGAGAGAACTAAGAAAGAACACTAGGTAATGATGGAGGAAGTTTATTCCCTATTGTTTTCCATCTGTCTGTGCCAGGACACTTACCAAACAACAAAGCATTCACTTCTAAACACATGTTCATGATTAGTTGTTGTCTGCGCTACAGTTGTTTCATATTTACAGTAAATTCTGCTTTACTATTTAAAGAAGTTTGTATCTGTTATACTGGAGACTAACATGATTATACAATCAGTGCTTAATATGTTACATGAAGCCAATTAAAAGTCCATTTAGTCATATCGCCTCAGGGTAACACTGTTTTAGTACAGCTCTTACAGGATTAAAGAGGTTTTCATTGAACAGCAGGAGCTGGCAGCACTGCAGTCATGGTCTCATCAGATAAAAGCCGGCAGAACGACCTGCAGAGATCAATGAGTTGATGCATTTTTTACTGAAAACACATAACTCTACTGGTCTCAGACTGAACGACTGACTGACTGACTGCAGGTCTGGTTGGAAAACAGCCAGTTTGGACAAAGAAATTTTCTGTGGCTGGGTGCATGTTCAATACGCCTGTATGTTGGTGTGAGCAATGTCAGGCCTCTGTGCCATCCCCTTCAGAACAGAAGGCTGGTGGATGTTCTCCACTGCTGTTTTCTCACTGGCACTTTGTAAAGCATAAGGCTTCTCTGGCAATGATTCCATTAATATCTAACCCAAACCCTCTGCACCGTGGCTGCGGACTGTAGATCCTCCACTATGCACAACAGAGGAGGTTAGAGGGCAGGCAGTGTCTGCATCACACATCATGCCAAAGGTTTAATACCTCCCGTATCACACCGATTAGGTGTAACTTCTTACTGAGACAAAAGAATTTGAATATTCAACTTCATAATAAAATACAATGACTACAATTTTTATTAATATTTGGTAATAAGTTTGGAACTACAACAACTCGTTTTCTCAACACAGTTTCTGTTTCTGTTCACAAAACTGAACGATTATAAAACAAAGTGACTTCATTACAGCCCATAAAAGCAGCATCTTAACTAGCGCTCATTCTCATGCTACTGTGCTGCAGTGGTAAAATCATTATCCTCTTTATAATCACAACATCTTCTGAAGAAGAAACCAAGTTTTCTGGTTAATAAAAAGCAGTGAAACTGGAATTTTAAAACGTGTTTACATATAGTGTCCTCTCCAATTACTCTAACAGCATCTCAAAGTCATGTGTTTTTCTGTACAAACTCGACACTTGGGTTTTGGATCAAAATACAAACTGACAAATGTTAAGAATCTTATTTGATGACTTCCAACTTATTACCCAGCTCTTTTTTATGTGTATATACTTTTCCTCACCTTTACTGCAGCCTCCACCAGTTGTGTTTGTTTTAGCCTTAAACCCAAATGTATTTAGAGTAAAGCAAAAGCAGTTGAATAAGCCTTGTTGTTCCAATACTTTTGGTGAGGACTGTAAGGCAGTGTGTGCATAACAGATTTTTTTTTTGGTTTGCAAAATGTTTAAATAGAAGAGGTGATCATGCATACTACAAAGACAAAGTGTAGTAACACAAACACTGAACCTGAGAAAAGCCGTTAACAGTCAGGAAATCCAGTCCTTATGGTTAATGTTAACTTTTGTAAATAACACTCAGAGGCCTAGATAGTGAATCACTGAACAAATTCAAACAACATTGTATTTTATTCCGACATTGACATCGTGTTGATGAACGTGTGAGGGGGTTATTTTGCCTCCAGGTAAATGTCACAATGTTTACTGACTGTAAAGGGGTCTGTATATTTGATGCCTTAATGTAATAAGCACTGATCTGACCTAAAGTCCTGATGAGTCTTAACTTAAATTTAGAAAATAGTTACTGCACTTTGCTTTTTGTAGAGCAGTACTGTTGAAGTTTATTCATTTTAGGCGTGAGGTGGTAAATAATTTGTGATCATGACTTAAACGTGTCTGTAGCTACTTGCCTCAAAAGTGGACATGAAAGTCGGTAGGTCTTTTATAAGCAGCACTGAAGGTAGTTATTCTTCAACCTTAGGATGTTGTTTTGTCTTCAGATCCCTGCATAGGGTCCTGCTTTCTCCTGACCTCTGACCTTTAAAAGAAAATAGGGAAGCAAAATGATTTCCCTTCACAGGATTAATAGACTCATCACCATTATGAATGCAAACCATATTTCACACAAGTACTGTCTTTTCAGTGTATAACTGTTGGTCTGGACCCAGGTCTGTTTGGTTCTTGTCGCTCCTGATATGCTGACCTCAGTGCTGTCCGAGAATAACTACCTGGGCAGGACCCCTAGAGCCACATTCTAATAAACAGCATGGGGATCTCTTGGACCTAATGCATGCAAACCTCCTGTCTGTCTTCTTTTCTCTCTCTCTCTCACACACACACTGTCTCTCTCTCTCTTTATAACAAGCTCAAATTTCCCTCATGCAGAAACTCCCTGTAGTGAAAAACAGCTTTGGACAGCAAACCTGAACGGCCACGGGCTGCAAGGACACGCTTCTCAAAATTCGATGAAGCATTTATTAATAGACAGTGAGTTTGTCTATGTATGCACTATGTACCATGCCTATACATAAATTGCTTACAATTCTTGGAGGGTTGTAAGTATAACACAAATATATGATTACATGAAATAATAAATTAGATTTTGCTTTATGTTGCAAATTCCCAAGCTCTGGTAAAAACGCATTTCTTTTTCTCTTCATCTTCCACCACACACACACACACACACACACCTGAGTGGGGTGTCGTAGTGCCTCGGAGGCCCACTTAGTGGCTGTGTGGATTTGATGAGAAGGGCCTTTTGCTTTATTTAGTGAAGTGCTGCGTAATGTGATTATGGTCAGCATGTGTCCGGTTCTCTTTCACGTTGGAGAACAAACTGGGAGCTATTATCCAAGTCCCCAATGACTGAGCCCTACTGTGCTGGAAAGAGACAAGAAAAGACAACAAGGCTTAAAAAATCCTAGGCAACTTCCAAACAGTATAAATATTAGAGTACTAGTAATGTGCAAAATCCAAAGTTTGCAAAACTTATGCTGTACATTTCCTGCAATTAGCTTGTGCAATGTGCAAAACACTTGAACAGTCAAGACTACACTCAGGCATAACTGATTATCTGTCATTGTCCCACAGAGGTCACATTTAATATGATATTGGCAGTCAGCATACTTGGTGTCCACAGCCAATGAGAAGAGAGCATAACCCATTATAAAAACGCTACAAAGCTCAGTGGTGTGATATGTCACCGTTCACACTACTGTTCATATTCCACAGTAACAAACAAATTACACTGGCTGGTTTTACAAGTGTAAGGCTTATCAGAGCAGTCAGAGGTCTGGTATAACGTAGATCACAACACAGCTTCCGCGCAAACATGGAATATTTTTTTTTACCGCATGTGTCAGCTCAGTTGAGAGTTTTAAATGAAGAGAGTGAGAAACGTGTTGCACATAATGAAATGTCGACATTTGCTATAATAATCTGAACATGGATAGTTTCCAAGTTTAATTTCACTGTTTGTATATAAAGTGTGGATAATGCATTTAGATAAAACTTTATTATGTGCTGTTCATTCTTTTCCATATTATAGGCTGATAAACCCTTAAAAGTGTGAGTTTAAAATTATAATAATCCATTAATGACTTAATTTTCACGCCATCTTCCTTTTTGTGGGAACTTTAATTTTGATTGACTTTTTTTTTCAATTAGTTTTTCCTGCAGGTGTCTTGATCCCATAAAACTTTGTTATCTGTAAAATAACTGTAAGGCAACAAAACTTTAGTACGTGTTGTTTAAGTGTGTGTAAATGGACTGTTGGCCTGCTGTAGCTGTGGAGTAGTGTGGGATCACAACACTGAGTCCAGAAGACCAACTGTGGCTTGACTGCGGTTTCTCAGCCTATAGACGCAGTGCAGGGACCTGTCACAGCCACCAATGAGAATGTCCATACTGCCCCCTCCTGATGGTCATCTGCACAGCACCTCCTGTCCACACTGCAATAAGAGATTCTCCTGATGTTTTTAAGATTGAAAAAAGAATCTCCTCAAATAAAAATAAAATAAAAGAATGAAATAAAAAGAAAAATTCTGACAAAATATAATTATGGCAGAACAATCTTCAGCTGATCTGTGTTTTAGTTGCTTTTTACTATAACCTGTTAGGAAATATGCACCAAAAATTACAATATTTACATTTACAGGATGTATACCACCAGTCAAACGTTTGAGCACACTTAGAATTGATCATATTTATCATGTCTTCAGCTGTGTTGCCATCATTGCAAAAGGGTTTTCTAATGATGTGTTATCCTTTTAAATTAATAAACTTGCATTAGTGGAAGACAGTACTGTTTGCTGATTATGGAAATATTCCTATAAAAACAGCTATTTCCAGCTACAGCAATATTAACAATGTCTACACTCTGTTTCTATACAATTAGATGTTATAAAATCTGCTTTTCTTTCAGAAACACAGTGTGAGTCCAAGCTTTTGACATGTTCTAGTTTACTAAATGACATAACCAAGGTCAAGTAATATTGTGGTGTAAATGGTTTCTACAGCTAGAGACATTGTTATATTACAGGTGATGTCTGCTTATGATGTACTGTCTGTTGTTGATGGCAACAGGGGCCAAATAGTTCTTCCTGGTCCTGATAGAGGTCAATCATCCCCTGTGATCAGCAAAATGAGTCCAGTAATCACCTGATAATTATTTCTTTCTGTTGTTTTTTGTTGTTTTGTCTTTTGTAAATGAAAGGTGCAAATTCAGTCAGATGTTTGCATTAAATTGACTCTCTTCTGTCTACATTTGAGTTTGCGTGCTTTGCTGATAAGACAAGCCGAATGTCAGCATAATTGCCCAGGTAAAGTTGATGCAGGTGATAGCTCTTGCGTAACCTCAGCTAATGATTAGAAGGTGGCTCTACAAACAGGCCAAAAAATTCTCTACTCAGTGTTTAACCTTTTGTGAACAATCATTTTGTCATAATGTATTTCATTATGACAAAAGTTATTTTCTCTCTATTGTTTATAGAGACAATAGAGATTTCTGTGTTGCTGTGTTGTTCTTACTGTTTTTTCCACTTTTTACTTTTTTTCATTATTTATTTACAAGTTGTTCATTTTAGCGTTTTCCAAAAAAAATGCATAAAATCAATAATGAAATGTCACAGAGTAAATCCCATTAATGGAAGAATCCTACTGAGTGCAGTGTTATTCAGTAAATGTCATGAAACTTTGTGGCATCACGTGCCTCAGCTCAGTAGTTTGTCTGAGAATATAACCTGTGTAACTACAGCTGTTCAGCTTTAACAAAGGCCAGGTGGCTTGAATGTGCTTTTTGTCTGCAGTGGGTATGCTGAGTGTGCGTGTCCTATCTGAAGGTCACTCAGGCTATTGCAGGTATTTCCCAGTTCGCTATCAGCTTAGTTTGTTTGTACTCACAAAGGACATTTCAGCATCTCGAGAATCTTTTGACCAGTCCTCATAATTTCAAAAGCTGTTTGTATACCAATAATAGGTTTTAGGGTTTGAGTTATTTGTGTGTTTAAGTTAAAGGTAAGGAGCTAAGGGATAAATGAATTCAATTCAGTTTATTTGTATAGCGCCAATTCACTATGGAAGTCATCTCAAGGCACTTACAATGTAAGTTTTAAAACCTTACTGAATTTAACAATACAACTATATGGAATTATATAGAAAACCCAACAAATCCCTCTTGAGCAGCACTAGGTGACAGTGGAGAGGAAATACTTCCTTTAAAAGTAGAAACCTTCAGCAGAACCACACTTGGCGTGGGCGGCCATCTGCCTTGACCAGTTGGGGTGAGTCTTACGTTTTAGAGCTAGTGTTATTAGCTGTTAGTGAATCACAGGACTGTAAATTGATGATACATGAATTAGTAGGCTAGATTAAAGGTATTCTTTCGTTAGAGTCAAAATCTACACTTTAAAACTATGTGCTGGCCTTTTGGCTCATCCAGTATACAGGATAGCTACAGCGGAGCATGGTCCACACAGCGACTTAGCACAGGTTTTACCCAGATGCCCTTCCTGACAAAACCCTCCCCATTGCTGTGTTTGGTACTGGGACTCAGAGTACATTGGCTTGTGCACCCTCAGTGGCTGGGGATTTGTGGACACTGTGGGCGTTCAGAGTCTTGTCCAGGGACACTTTGGCACATGGCAGCAGCTGGACTTAAGCCACTACCAACTGTTCCACATCTGACCCCACCTACACATTAAAAATGCTACATACATATAATGTAAACCCATAGGATTGAGGAGTGGGTAAAAACTTCACAAGTCACATGCTAGCTGCCTTGGGTCTCCACTGCCACCTAGTGGTTACAGGCTGTAAGTCTGAAATATTAGTTATTGCAGCTTTAACCAAGCTTTGCACAGTGTTTCACAAGTGAGAGTGGGAGCTATGAGGAGGAAAGGTAGCAGACTGTTGAAACTGGAACAAAAAAAAGAGCCAGTTGAAGTGCTTACCTGGGCATTCCAACAGCTCTCCGGCAGGCAGGGAGACAGACAAATGTGTGCAGTGGCATTTACTCAAGATAACAGCAGGTGTGATACCAACACCCCAGACATGAAGTACTGCCTTTCTGTTTGTCTGCCAGGCACTTCAGGCCATGCAGGTGTGGGGCTGTTCTTTTGTGCTGGTTCAACACTGTAGCCTGTCTAAAGTGCACATTGTTTTGGCTCAACTGACATTGCTAGAGATATCCAGGAATCCAGGCTCAGTCCCTTATTTCAAACATAAGGATGCTGGAACAGTAACTCCATGAAGCCGCAGATGATGTTCATCGAGATGCAGCATTTCAAGGGCTGTGTTGGGGGCATTCATGATGATTAAAATATTC
Organism: Helostoma temminkii; assembly: GCA_900302695.1. Lineage (NCBI taxonomy): Eukaryota > Metazoa > Chordata > Actinopteri > Anabantiformes > Helostomatidae > Helostoma > Helostoma temminkii. The sequence goes on from OMLM01003533.1 coordinate 99,041, forward strand.
AATGCTCATCTAAATAATATCTTCATCTATCAAAATCTCAAGGTGTAATGAGAAAGGAGGATGCCATGTAGTTACGAAGCGATGGGGAGAATTATGTTTGACTTGCTGTTACTGCTCTTATGATGTGTTTAGCTACTAGCATTTGTTACTGCATGTGAAAATAAAGTAGTTATTAGAAAAAAGAAATGCTCAAAAGTTTAAAGCAATGAGGTTTTACTCATAAGGCATAAATATTATGGTAGTTCATTTAGTTAACTGTAGTGTATTTTTGTCAATGGTGACACAGTGATGTGCAATTTATGTTGTAAGTCGAGTAGTGTTGCCTGATGAAGTTGTCTTAACACTGGACTTGTGGACTCTAATGTAAAGTCCATCCAACACGGCTCTACTTTATTTCCTGTAAGTAATAGCCACTGTTCACACCCTCAGCGTTAGCTGTTATTACCTGTTAACTAGATCACTGTGAGGATGAATTTAGTAAGTTATTTAGTAAATTTATGATCAGAGGTTCAACATTTGAATAATGTTTTCTTATTTTTATAACAATTGTTGCAAAATTCAGCTGTTACTGCACCTAACTTGTTTGCTTTCCTCAAACCTATAAATGTATCCCTAACAGATGAATACCAGTGCCATTCAAAAACTACAGTAATAAATGGACCTGAGTTGAGATAATCAGATACCAAGATCAAAAATGAACTTTCACTTAGGAGTCATAAAATCAGGAAACTGTAATGTCAGTTACACAACAATAATTATGTAGACGTTACAGCCATGAGAAGCTACTGGTCATGCCAGACCAATTGAATTGACAAATGTATTTTACTGCTAATGAACTTCAACCTAAAATTATAAAACATAGTTCAGCAGCAGCTCCAGTAAAGAACAAACTGACTCAGTAATTTACATAAACTGATCAAAACTGTACTGAATCATGAATTTAACTTTTCATGTGTAAGGGAAACAATGAGATATTTCATTTTCATGAGTGACATATTCTGACTTTAATTCACAAGAAGTTGACGTCCTCAACGTCTAGAGAGAAAAACAAAAGCATTGCCAGTGAGAGATCACATGCTCAACTGTGTATGAGCATAAATCAATAATCCCTACCTCCAGCACACACAAACACTAATTATCACCACTCGCTGACTCTTTAGTTCATCTCCTGTACTGTTAGGAGACAGACAGAGAGAGCAAACAGTATGGATCAATCCCACCATGGATGAGGAATTCTGGAGACCGCCAACAGTAATGCTCGGCATGAAAATCATCGCAGGCAAATGCAGATAACATTTGTGGCAAAACACAAGCACATATGCACACAAGCCCTTAAAAGCACCCTACACACAACCACGTACAGACACTCCTCCCACTGCCAGTTCTGCATGTTTGCCAGCAGACTGTGTGACAGCTGGCTGCGAGGCTCCTTGTTGTGAGACTGAACCACGGGTAAATGATCTGTGTAAACTGGTCTTTTATGGGACTGTGGGGAAAGATGTTTCATACCCTATTTAACTCATCGTCATTGTTTGGTCAAAAAAAAGGAGACTGAGTGGAGCAATGATAAGTAATGGTGATTCAGCATTACAAGGAACCACAGGACTCACAGGCCATTGTGAGATTACACAATGTTGATCAAGTGATGAAAGCATAAGGTAAATTTCAGCAACTTTAAGCTCTCGGGATTTAAAAAGCATGTGTCATGTGATGCTGCAGAGTTCACTGAAATCTGGATTTTAACCCGAAGGGGTTTACAATTTATACAACATATGGAATCTGATTTCTTAGGCCATCAACTCAGTTATGAAGAAAAAAGACGTAAAAAAAAACAAAACCATGTTTAAGACAAGGAGGGAAAAAAAGACCTTTTGGAACCAAGTGAAAGAAGTGTCAGAAATGAAGGAGCCAAATAGTCCCCAAATTCTACTGCTGTTGTGCTCGATGTCTACAAAGCAGCCAGTCAGAATACAACATTAAATCATACAGAATACTGTGCAACTAAATATCCAATAGTTTATGCATTTCTGTAAGACAGAATAAAAACATAATGATGAGATGTTATTGTGTACATCTATTTGACAGCAGAAGCTAATAGCTGCTACTAAATCAAATCAAAATTATAATAGACAAAGGTATAGTATGTTAAAATGATTAGCACATACAAAAAACACATACATAAACTAGTACTGTAATTGTATTCTGATGCTAGTACTTGTGATTTTGAGTGCAGTTACTTATAACTCTGTATTTTAACACTGTGGCATAGCCAATTTTACATTGACAAATGATCTGAATACTTATTCCACCACTGGCTGAGCGTCCATGTAACAAATACCACTTTCTCACTATTGTAATGGATTGTGTAGTATTTTACAATATATCATGACACATGCTTCACAGCTTCACAGCTGTGAAGCTGTGGTCAGTGTGTAGTGGTTTGAAATAAGGAATGCTAATTTGAATATAAATGTTAATAAAAAAAACCAACAACAATAATAATAAAGTAATGCACTTTTTAAGGAGCTGTACTTTGTGTTTGCCTCTAATGTTGACAAGCTAAACTCAAACATTATATTTTATAATGAATAGTACATTAATATACTAGTCATACTTCATGTAATAACAGAAAATACTTAAATATTTCTGGATTGAAAAACCCAGCATAGAACAGGATGTGAATGTGATATCTGTGCCTTATAAACAGTAACTGTTATGACTGTAGTACTGTTCAATATACATATGAAATAAATGTATACATATCAATCATAAAACAGATATTTAAAACCAGTGTGATGTTATTTATATGCATAACCAAGACAATTTTAACATATTTAAGATATTTCATGGATGGAAGACACAAAATCAATTTCTTTTACCATTATATCATTATTATTACTGCGCTTTAATTTAGCAATAAACAGCACTCATCTGAAAGATAATTCCCAGTATATATTCTGTTAGCGCTGCTGTCCCACAGCCTGAACCCAGCAGTAGCAGCAGCACCAGCAGTCCAGATAGGGCCTGACAAGCTGAAATGAAACACACAGATAGGGAAGTGGCAGCCAGGCAGACAGGAGCCAGTCTCTCATGGGCGCTGGAGATTAGACTGACTCCTACTTCACATTCCCCAGCAAGCAGAGCACCAGGGGTGTGTTCCAGCCCTCTAAATCCTTTCTTCCCCTCTATCTGCTGTATGTGTACACAGACATGTTTCTGGTAGAAGTCTACAGAGGCTGAGTTGTAAGAGAAGTGGACAAAGTTCACATTTTTGAGATGATCTGACCACAGCACAGAGCAGCAAAGAGTAAAGGGAAGAGGTGAGGCTACCGCCCACACTGCATGGCTCCATCAGGCCGCTGCTGTCTGTTGGAGGTCTGGGAAAAAAGCTTGTGGCAGAAAACGATGATTAATTTGAGAAAAAGACATCCATCATCAAGAAACACAATTACAGACCAATTTAACTGCAGTATGAGTTATCAGCTATTTGACATGAACACGCTGGAACGAGCATCTGTCTCATGACAGACGGCACTTGTAATAAAACTGGTAGTAAAAATATTATTGTTGAGCATTGAATTTTATCAAAAAATAAATACATTTCTAAAGGTTTAACACAACAGGAGAAACTGGAAATTTAAAAATATTTAGCTCCCACGCCATGCAGTAGAAAAACAGCATATTTGGTTGACAAATACTGTGCATACATTGTCACAAGGTGCTATTGTTTACCATAGAGATTTAAGCCTCTGCTTCCTGACTGCACATCTGCAACCTGATTGCAACCACATCACTTTCTGCCGTCTCTCCGGAACAGAGAAACAACCTCCACACAACACTTACATCCTACCCCAAAAGACGAGATTTAAACACACTCCCTTCTTATGGAACCACAGTCGTCTGCCATCAAGCTAAGAGGAGAAATGCAGCTCAGACCTGCGTCCTGCTGAGCTGAAATCAGCTGTGGTGATAGCTGGTATCTGGGTTTTACTCCTGTCCAAGTGTCAGCTCTTCTGTTAACTTTCTTCTACACCACCAACAGTCCTATCAGAGCTATTCCAGCATGTCTTCGCTAACTGCTCATTATGGTTTGGGCTTGGTTTGAGTTGATAACGCTTTCTCAGTGATGAATGAAGACTGGGATGATCTTATCAGGAGGGATCATAGCATCAATTTGCACCACTGACAAGAAATTAGAGAAAAATCCTCTAAAACAAGACTGACAGCTCGCACAAAAACATGCAGTTTCAGCTTGTTCTCTCATAGACAATAAATACCTTTGGAAAATTCCTAACTTATCTTGCAGGCATGTGTATGTAAAATGAACACAGAGGCTGAAATTCCATTCCAGTACAAAGAATGCTGCCATAAAGGACAATGGCGTCACATTAGAGGGTGATCAAAGTTAAAAGGCATTTCTATCTTCAGACAATGCCTCCCTGGTGGATTGGCCTATCAGTCAGTCTACAGAAACATTACCAAAAACTGACATAAACAGCAGATACACCGCCTGCAAAGGGAATGCACCACATTTGTGGATCCCAGATTTTATTGACATAACCACAGACTGACCGGGGGGAGCTGTAATAGTGCCACGGGCCCCCCGACACTCAGCCGTGTGGAGCGCCGTGATGGACTGTGCAAATGAGGCTGTGGTGGAGCGGGCCCTCACCAATCACCTCATTCATAAGGTTGCTATCTGACTCCTGTACTGAGAGATGAGAATTACTCCATGTGCTAAACCATATCGTTGGCTTTTTCTCAAAGGTGAAAGACCGGGGTTACAGCATGTGGTGCACGCAGAGTTTATGGTTGGAGAAAGTACAAAAAACGTACAAATATCTATTGAAATCTCGTTTATTGAAACTGACAAGTGGGGAAAAAACAAAATCATATTGCCATTAGATATATATTCAGCAGTGAAGTAAGTTAAAAGTGATAGTAAACATAATTTCGCCCATGATGCTTTTTATTTATTATAGTTTGAGCATGGCACAGCAGATGCTGAGCAGACAGAGGTGGGGCTTGACAGAACAGAATGGATCTATTGATCAGTTTAACTTGCATGTTGTAGCTTTAATGTAATATAAGACATATCACCAGCCGCCAATGAATGTGTTGCAATCTCAAGCACTTGTTATGTGTTGTATTCTCAAGAGAAAACACATTCTTGATTAGCTTATTGGCAGGAATAAGAAAAAGTAATAGTCTTTGAATTATTATCAAAATAAGTGCTTCTTTTAATAAAAATTAAAAAACATGTTACTGTAAAAATGAAACTTTTGCCCTTCAAGGTAAATGCAAGATAGTTGTTGGAGCAGCTGATAACAGAAAACATGTCTGTCTGTTAAAACGAGACTTTCACAAAGTTTAAGTGACGTCACCACAGTAATGGCAGCTGAACCTCCCGCAGGCACCTTTTCAGTACAGGTAAATTCACACCTTGATCCACATATTCATTTTTTATTTACATGAACAAATCATTCACTGTTGCATGTCACTATGTCTGGGCCTTCTCTCTCCTGTGGTTGTGCCGCTTCCTCTCTGTCTCTCTCTAGACCTTTGTGCAGATATCCTGGCCCTGGAGCTGTTTGCTCCCAGTGTGCAGTTGCTGGTACAACCATCCTGCCCAGTGTTTTTTGCAGCTTGTTGCTTTGTGGCCTGTTGCTCGTTTCTGTCTTTCATTCCACTCACCACAGCCAGTTGATGCATATGACTGCCCACCCTGAGCCTAATCCTTTTTTCTGTTCCCCTGTCGCCTGGTTTTGCTCATTGGGAATTTGATAGATTTTCTATATATGTCCATATAATTGTATTATTTAATTTTGTAAGGTCTTAAGCCTTACATTGTAAATTGCCTTGAAATTACTTTTGTTATAATTTGGCGCTATATAAATAAACTGAATTAAAGCAGTTTCGATTTTCAAAAGTCATGAAGACATGTTGTGGCTTGGGTTTTATTCTTTATCCATTTCACACAGACAGACAACCATTCACAATCATATTCACACCTGCAGGCAGTTTAGAATCACTAATTAACCAAGCTACATGTCTTTAGACTGAGTGAGAAAGCTAAAGTACCTGGAGAAAAGCCCCACAGATGTTGGGAGAACATGCAAACTCAAATGATTCATTAATGTTAAATATTTAAATGAATTATCCCCTGTACAGTAAAATTTCAAATAATTCTGAAATTAGCAACCAGCTGTAAATAAATACAAACTGTTTTTGTTTAGTTCAACAAAGCTAGTTTAGTTAGTTAGTTTAGTCTCAGCAGTATGACGTTCAAAATTGTAAACTACGAACATGAACAAGTTGATTTTAATCTGGGTGAAATGAGCTTTTAGCTACCTCTGGTGAAGTGAACCTGCACAAGCCTAATGATAATAATAATAATGATAATTTAAATTTCAGTTTTTCATTTTAGATACATTTGCTGGAAAGCATGAATTCTTTAAAATAAGCCACTGTGTTGTCAGTGAACAGTATACTGATATACTTGCTGTTATATGTGATATGTGAATTAACAACATTGTCATTGCATTTATTAGGAATTTTAATTTCAGTTACATTTCCTTCAAAAAACTATGCTTTTGCAAATTATATGAACATCATTTCCATGATACAATTTGAAATATGATTGAAATATCGCCGTTACAAAAATGTCTTAGATAACGTTGTTGTATGGTAATTGATGCTTATCTTTTAAGTGCTGTGGCATCATCAGGATCATCATACAAATGACCAAATATACACTCACTGACCACTTTATTAGGCACACTTGTGCAATCCAGTGCAATACAATACAGCAGCTCTGCTATGAATTTACAGTTGGTGCACTGTAAATTCTCATGATTTTCAATGATTCAATAATTTTGTGGAATTAGCATTTTTTTTATTAACTTAACAGAAATATCTAAGTTTCTTAAGCTAATTAAACTTATAAACATTAGTTGTTCTGAATTGAAGTCTTTAAATTTAAAATTATGAGTTGAATAAACTCATTTCTTTGAGTTGACACAACTCATTAAATTAAGTTGGAAAAAATCCCAGCATACATTATTTGAGTCAAAACTCAAAATAATGCTCCTTTTAGTAGTTTAAAGAAAACAGTCATGGTGCAAAGATGCTGTGTGTCTTAAATTCATATGGACATTAGCTTGGGGTTATGGAGT
>OMLM01003536.1:11954-41511 GCA_900302695.1 Helostoma temminkii
CATTTGTAACATTTATTGAAATAGGAGAGTTTCATGTCAACCTGCTCAAACTGTATGTTATTAAATGATGTATATGTTTGTGTTCAGCATGTTTTTCATCTAATAAACTGCATGTTTAACTGTAATCGGTTGTTTCTGTGACAACAACGGCCTCGTACACAAGCCACCACTGTGGCACTATCAAGAAAAATAGGAGTCAGGAGCCCTATTGTTGGTCATCTAGAACTGATGCTTGTTGTTTCTGAAAGAAAGTTGAATATGCTCAGTGCCCAGCCTGTATGTACCACATGCAGGTTATCCTACACAGTATGTCTTTCACCCATCTATCCCACTCAATATCTTCTGTCAAAGCTATAGATACATATTTACTGCAACTTAAGCCTGTCTGGATTGTTTTCTCTCTTTTACTGACAGCTAATAACATGTGCAGTTAGTAGGAAAAGTAAACAGTGTGACACTTTGATTAAAAGTATAGTTTGGGATTTTCTATTTTGTTGGAAGGATGAGTAGATAAAGGAAGAGGGTCTCAGGTAAAAATGTATGGAGGAAGGCTGGAATCAGTGATGGTCTGTGCGTGGTGAAGGGAATGGATGGATAAGGTGAAAAGACAGAAAGCAGAGAGTAGCATGCTGATGTAAAGGTACCGACTGGTGGGAGTTGCCAAAGTTACTGAGCCCAGAGAGGCCAAGCACGTATCTCAGCCAGAGGTACTGGAGCCAGACATGTTGTAGGATCATTCGCTGAAACATATGGTGGCAATCTTTAGAGAACATTGGGGTGCAGAGGGGGAAAATGGGAGTCAAAGGATATGGGGTATAAAAAGAAGGACGTTTACAGGGTAAAAGGATACTTGGGGGGATAGATAGAGGGGAAAATTGTGAAAAAGGGGTAGAAGGCAATTAACTTCCAAGAAACAGGGGTCTGTTTTTCATCCAAATGGAAGCAACTTTAAGATGAGTTCTACAAAACATTTTTGCACTGTAAATCATGCAAAGTGATGATTCCCCATGTCTGTGTCATGGTTCTTGATGGTTTTGGGTTTGGATACTCATGTTTTTCATTTAATTTTCAAATGAAGCTATTCACTTAATAAGAACACTAGCACCATCATCACATTGTATACAATAAGTTGTTGCAGTGAGGGTCTTTATCCTGGACATGGATTCAGCTGGAGCCATTTTGCTCGCCACACCCTGAGCTGCTTGGCTCTTACACATGAAAACAGTCGTCAAGCTGTCACATTAGTGAGCATGTAGCATAGTTTAGACCACATTAATTAGGTGATGTAATGTAAAGCATAGGAACCTCAAGCCTAGAACCATTAAGACACACTTAAAGTTTTCAGAATATATAATTTGACGCCATTCGTCTTCCTCCGCTGGGGTCTGCTTTGTGGTCAAAAGCCATAAGGTTCCTCCATGATTTTGAAATACAAAAATCAACATGTGCCATTTAAGCACTGATTTACAGCTCTCCATCAATCAGTAAAATAGGAAAAAAGTATATAAAGACAATATGTCTGAACACTGGAATTTCATGTAATTTAACATTACTACTACAAATAATATGTTGTAGTGCTGTTTAATGCAGTTTTTCTGTTAAACAGAGTGAAATGCTACACTGTATTATGCAGAGCTGCAAAATGATTTTGGTAGAGTCTCTTCTCTCTCACAGGGTTGTAAAAACATGAGGCAGAATCCTGCTCTGGGTTGTGTCTACCTGTATGTTCCCTCTGAGCTGCAACAACATGCAGATCAAAGACCTACACCCCTGGGAGGAGGATTTGTTGCTATGCTGTAATTTGGCAGTTGAGTTAAATGTTAGAGAGTCAACCACAGGTAGGAAGCCAGAGTGGGAGGGTTTGTGTGTGTGTCTGAGAGGAGAGGAGAAAATGACAAACTTAAAATGACACAAGTTCACAAGTCCACTTAATGCTACACAATCATTGTTGACTTCAACATTTACTGACATAAAACATGGAGTACTACAGGGCTCAGTTCTTAGCCGTCATGTCTTCTGTCTTTATATTTCACCTATAGGTCGAATTATAAGCAGAAGTTCATTTCTACTGTTATGTTGATGATATGCTGCTGTACTTTTCTTTGAAGGCTGATGAACCTTCTCACATTACTAAATTAGAATGTTACTTGTCTGTTATAAAACATAGAATTTCCTGCTCCTAAATTCAAACTACTGATTTGGTGGTTCACTCTCACAGTTCTTGCTGCATCATTTCCTGTGACAGAAGGTAGTTGTTTTAGCAAATCATCAGTAAAACCAACTGTACAACACCTGCTCATTTAGCGTCTAGGTTGGGAACCAGATATTTCCTTTTAGGTGTAGGTAGACAACAAACACAAAGCTACAAAGAGTGAATATTGGGCATTAATCAGATTACCAGAAACTGAGTGACAATATTATAACTGCTGGATGCTAAAGAAGCTCTTTGTGCACTACATCCGTTTACAAGGTGATAATATGTTCATAACCTGCTTCCACAAGTGGCCGAACTGTTATTGAGGTTCTAATATATTTTATATGTTTTTGTCACAGTTGTTGATGATGCAGAATTAATATCCCTGTCTCATCTAAAATTCTATTAATTTTTTGCTGCAAACTCTCAGTTCTTCTTTCCATGGCTTCACTGACTGAAATAATAACAATGAACGGTGACCTTGATGTGCACAATGCTGCGCAACCAGCTGAATCTTTCAATATAAACTCATGTGGAGACCAGTGTAGTAGTTCACCACACACAAACACACAGAGGTTCCAGCTTCTAAATCCATCTCTGAGCTCCTGTGTAATCAGGCCTCCCAGGCAGAGGCTTTCTGGATCAGAAGAGGACCAACGCTGGTTGGACAGCCGGAATCAGAAATAAGCTTTCAAAAGACATCCTCAGGGTTCGCAGGTGGGGGTCCTTCACAGTGGGGGTGTACACCTGTATATGTGTCAGAGGCATACAACTGCTGTGTCTGATTTATAAAGTGATTTCTGGTTAAACCACAGGAGGAAATTGCCTCCAGAATCCAGTGTTGCAGGGGGCATTATTTGTGTGTGTGTGATATAATACCAAGTGTTCCTCTAAAAGCCAGCCTTGCTCACTTTCTCTTTTTCCTCCTCTTGATTCCCTCACAGTCCTGACACACTCAATAGTCCAGGCAGCAGGGTCTCCTCCAAAGCACTGACTGCATCCAAGAGGAATGCGTGAGCTGGATGCAGTGAGACACACACGTAGAATAAAGCCTACACAAACATTAGTGACACATAAACATGAATGGTGGACACACATTAACACAAATGTCTCTGGAGGTAGGATATCTGGCAGCAGCAGGTGGTTTCAAAACACTTACTGGAATCGCAGTCGATTAATTTACCAAGGTCACATCGCTGAAAAGCTTGTGTCACTAATATTTGTGAAAGGTAGATCACGGTATACACTTCTCAGAAAATAAACTGCAAGTGACCCATTAACCTTTCAGATCTAACCTTTGGGGCTTAATTCATACTCACATTCACACCTACACGAAATTTTAGAGTCTCTAGCTCACTTAACCTGCATGTGGGAGGAAATCGGAGCACTGAGCAAACCTACACAGACACGTGGAGAACATGAAAACTCCACACAAAAAAGTCAAATGCATGGGGTGCAGTACTGAGCCTGTCTATGTGAACACTCTGTGCCAGAGTGGGTGTACTCAGCCTGACAGTTCATGCTGTCCCCGTCCAGCACCCCCAGCTGGTGACCCTGAATAAGATACAGTCAGTGGGTATTAAATCATGGATAGATGAATGAATGGGCATGTCTACAGCCTACAGCAAACATTGTGACATGATGGATGAATTTATATTAATCCGCATAATTGGCTTCCCCTGTCTGATTGTGGAAAACTGGGTCACGGACTTCTCACCTTTTGTGGCAGCCATTTGTGGCAAAGCACATTTCTTTGCATATGGTACTTGTATTTATACTTTACATATGGTAGTGTGCTTGTAAATGTGCTTAAGTGGGAAAAAGCAGTTTAACAGGAGTTCCTACTTGCCAAACTATAACTAGCTTAAGGATGAAAGTAAGCCACATACTTTGGCTTGCTGCTGAAGATGAATGTTTCACTCACGCAGACGTTGGATCAGTTTACAATATAAAATGCATATAACAGACTTTGAGGGTGTTTCAATTATCATCACAAGGTTTTCTATCAAATTTCCATAGATCATATGTTAAGTTATGTCAGCACTTGTATGCATGTTTTTTTTATATTATTGTTGGGTTATTTACCCAAAATAAAATATGTTCATCTTGTGTGCATGACAAAATCATCAATTGTTATACCCCTGAACACCTAACACCTGCATGAACACAATTATATTGAGACTTATCACATAGAGAATATCACATAGTATACTTTATACTTTATATACTTTACCTGTACTGTGGGTCTCCTGTCTGCTGTCAAACTGTATTTCAGATTTTAAAAATCCAAAACTCTCAGGCTACTTCTGCTTATCCTCAGTCTCTCCTTCCTTAAAAATAGACTATACCAAGTTTGGACCTGCCACAGGCATTATCCTGTTTCAGTCAATGAGCAGAGAGACAGGTGTGCAGTGATACCAAACTGTAGTTGCTACTTGTACCTGCCAACAGTGAGGGCTGGCAGGGTTTGGAGGACTCGTCACTATCATTTATAGCAACCTTGTATGAGTATCAAAGCATTGCATGCGTTACTGAAACCGGGCCTAGAAGTAAGAGGAGAAGGTGTGCGTGCCTGGCACACGTAATACATGCTCTCCCTGAACTGTGCTGTCTCTGCTTACTGCTGTCACAATCAGTCCATCTGCACAAAATATCACAAGGCCCACTAGATTTAAAATCTAGGCTAACGTTGTTTGTTATATGTGCAGTGAAAAAAGACACTTCTATGACGCTTTAATACAAAACAATGTCTGTCTGTTTTGTTTTTTTTTTAGTCAGAGAGGAGTTAAGACACATCTGCTACTTTGAGCCTGATCCTGAATCCAGCTCCCCTCCCCTCATTCAGCCACACCCTATTGCCATTACACTCATGAAACGAAGGAAAATGAGGTAAATGGATGTTTTACGCTCTTCATTGCGTATGCATGCACCCTGGATTGCCCTCAGTGACGGGGGATTTGTGATTATTGATGAGCCACTTCCCATCAGGTCAGAGTGTGCTTTGGTGACTGAGCTGACTAAAGTCCAGGAACAGTGCAATCCAAGAATGACTTGGAGGACTAGAATGCCATTACTGAATCTGTTGGCCTGAACACTGTGTTGACTGGCGTGCTTTGAGCATGTTTGCAACAGCTGAGCAGCATGAGTGGAGCACTAGTGTGCGAGTCAGAGTGGCGTCTGTGAAAACGACTACAGGAAGCTGTTTGCCATGCGTCCTCATTTATAGCTCGTAAATATATAGTATAGTGGCCCTTTAAACACTAATTCAGCCCATGGATTTTGGATGGGCATCAGTAAGTAATTACATCATACTAGAATGACCATGCTTCTTTTGCTAACATTATTATAAAGCTGAGTTTATAACAAAGTCACATAAATAAGTGCTTTGAATATTTAAATGATTTCTGGCATCTTTTACCCAGAGAAAAAATTATTTTACTACTTATATAACATAACAACTTACCATGTGGCATTCATTAATGCCAGAAACATTTTTGGAACCACATGCAATTCAATTTCCACTTTTCTTTAATATCTAAATGATAAGAGATTTGAAGCTGCCACAAATATTGTTGTACTGTCAGGAACTGTGCGAGATAATTACCCATAAGGAAAGCAATGTATGAACACTACAGTATGTGCACCTATCGGCATTTAGTCACACAGAGGCATATTAATTTAGTGATCAATTATTCAATTCCCAGGGACCAAATCTTAGTTTTAAAATCAGGGCCTTGGTCAATGTAATAGCAGGGGCATTCATAATACCTGGCATGTACTGTATGTTTTAGTGTGGGATTATGTTCTTCAACACAGATATGAACAAATGCAGAACATGCATGTTCAAATCATCACTGACGAATTTGGCCCACTCTTCCTTGCAGAATTATTTTAAATCCACCACACTGAGTAGTTTTCGAGCATGAACGGCCACAACATCTCATTCAGATTCAAGCCCAGACTTTGACTAGTCCAAAACCTTGATTTAGTGTTTGTTTGTTTGTTTTTTGAGCCATTCAGAGGTGGACTTGCTGGTACATACTACATAACCAAAGTGTGTTTGTGCTTGAAGTCACCTACTGATGGCTGGACACTTTTTCTTGTAGAGCAGAAAATTCATTTATTCATTCTATCAATTAAGGCAAGTCATCCATGTCCTAAAGCTGCAAAGCAGCTCCAGACCATCACACTATCACCACCATGTTTGACTGTTGATATGATGTGTTATGGATATGTTATTGTGTTAGTTTTACACCAAATCAGTCCACAGAATATTTGTCCAAAAGTCTTGGGGATAAACCAGATGTTTTTTGGCTAATGAGAGGTGAGCCTTTGTGTTCTTTTTGGTCAGCAGCGGCTTTTGCCTTGTAACTATCCCATGGATGCCATTTTTGCCCAGTCTTTTTGTTATTGTTGAATCGTGTACACTGTGAGGTTGTGCTCTTGCAGTAATTTTGGTAAGCCGTCCACTCCTGGGAAGGTTCACCACTGTTTCAGGTTTTCTGTTTTTGTGGATAATGACTCTCACTGTGGTTTGCCGAAGTCCCAAAGCCTTAGAAATGGCATTAAAACCATTTCCAGACTGATACATGTCAGTTACTGTGTTTCTGATCTGTTCCTGATCTGCTTTTTGAGATCTATTAGTGAGCTTCACTTTGTCAGACAGCTTCTATTTAAGTGATTTATTGATTCAACAGGTCTGGCAGTAACCAGGCCTGGGTGTCGCAAGGGAATTTGAACTCAGCTTTCCAAAAATGTGGGTAATCACATTCATGATTTGGCAAGGGGGTAGCAATTGCTTTTTCACATAGGCTCAGGCAGGTTTGAAAAGGGTTTTTCCCCTGAATAAATTAAATCATCATTTTAAAACAGAAAAAAATCAGGAACGGAGCAAATTCCTGTTTCACAAGAACTTGGCTCTCTAAACACCAGCCGTTGGTCATTTAAATCCATCTGTGTTGTTGCAAAACATCATTTGGCAATAGAAGTGCAGTGGAATGAGGATGCACAGTTAAACAGCCTTTGTATCATTTGCGTCTTAAGACCTACATTTACATTTAGTCATCTAGCAGATACAGATGCTTTTATCCAACGTGACTTACATGGAGTTTCAGTGTCTTGTCCAAGGACACCTCAACATGTAACCAGGAGGAACCAGGAATCAAACCACTAATCCTGGAGTTGGCAGATGAGTGCTCAATCAACTGAGCTACAAGCCACCTAGGTGAGGTTTTCTATTTGATTATCGTGTTGCCCTGTTACTCACACTACATAAACAAATATTCAATTCCATTTCCAAACACAAAAACACAGACTAAATAAACCAAACCAAAAGAGGGGAACTTACTTACTGTATGTTCAGTTCATATGTGACGGCAGTATGGGTTCCTGCTCATTGTTGGCATTAGTCATTGCCGCAGCTGAATGGCTTTTAAAAAGCACGTCTGTAGCACTGTTAATGTGCAGTTTATTTAAACAAGAACTGGAACTGGCTGTGTTAATGCGTTTAGCACTCCAGGTATTTAGCACATCTAAGCACTAATCCTGACTTCTGTGCTTCTGCAAAGCAAATGTGAAGCAATTTTCTCATTCCGTTCATTGTCCTTTGACAAACATCCAAACCTTATGGTTATAATGAGAGACATTATTGTGAGAAATCATTAGTCCTCCGACCAGCCTGAACTACTGAATCAGCTCCCTTATAGTTTTTCACTTATATTCCCTTATGCTGGAAGTAAACACTGACAACAGGAAAAGCATACCACACACTTACACAAACATGTTAAAACTCCCAATATTAAATTTAAGAGTTTAACTTTGGTCAGTTTCAGACAAAAATGTAAGCAGAGCAGCAGGAATTTATTCAGATGTTGAATCAGTTCTGGAAAGTTTCATTCTGAAGCTGCTTCTCGTGTATCCAAGCAAAGGCAGCGTGTGGCTCGCCGCAGAAACACAGCGCTAAAGCAGAGGTCACATTACTTAATCACTTTAACCCTAATCCCCACAGACAATAAATTCAAGATTCACTTGTAACTACAGTCTGTCTTGTAGGTCATCGATGGATTGACTGGCACAGTTTGTGCTCATTTCTGTGCAGCACTGCAGCAACGTCTGACTCACGGCTTTGAAACCTCTTTTTGTTTTAGGCATAAGTTATTATTTAATTCTTGCTACAGGTCTAGATATAAGAGAAGATGATGCAAGTCTCAAGGATGTATCATCCAAACATGAGCATCAGGAAGTGAGTCAAACAGGAAGTCATTTAGCCTCAGGGCATTTTTTGGTAAGCGTTAGAAGACGTGTGAGCAGATTCTGGGGGAAATGAAATCTGTGACCCCTGTATGTTAATTTAAATCTAACCTTCATTCTTACCGTATCTAGTTAGTCATGTTTTATGATCACCCCAACCTTACTCTAACTGTAACCAGCTGTCTCTGCCTAATTCCAAATTTTGGAAAATAGGGTTTACCCTTCTGCATTTCTCATAGAAATGGTTCTCATAGCACAGAGTGTGACCTTGCACCTTTCACCCATGATAGATGGTCAAAAATGAAGGAAGAAAAGGACTTTTGCTTGAGGTTCGTGTTCCTCATTTAAACACATACAGTATTCACAAACACACGGCTGCACAGACACATGGAAAAACAAGACATTGTTTTATGTCCCTCGAGGGCTGAGGCATCATATCATTATTAATTACCACAGATTTAATTAATGCTTTGTAAGTTGCATCAAACTGGAAAATAAAATGAGTAATTTCCATACTCGACTGAAAAATCAAGAGCTATAAAGGCATGTCTGTTACAGTCACCAACCAAACGCACTTCCAGATAATAACCAGGTGAGTCAGCTGTTTCTTATGATGATACTGATTTGGCATGTTTCCAGAGAGACAGCAGCAAAGACTCAACTGGTTTTTAATTGAACACAGCTTTTGTTTCACCTCACAAAGCTTCCTCTGTGCTATCTCCACACTCTTATCCTCTGAGCTCTGAGCTGGCCTATCAGAGATCTAGGCTTCCCATTATGCCAGAGGTCACTGGCTAATGGCTCAATAATGTGTCCATTGTCATGGTGGTGGTGGGATAACATGGAAACCAAAGCCAGAGGGAATGCATTGATTACTCCTTCATAAAGAGATACAGTACTAATGGGATCTTTGTGAGAAGAATATAGAAAGTGCAGAATGTCTTCTGAAGCAACACGTCATACCTAAGAGATCTATCTATGATCCCTGGTGCTGCTGCATTTCTCAAGCGGCCTGGATGTTGTGCACATCACTAAAATCTGAAAGACTCTGAAGACCCTGAAGCTGTATCTCACCATCTGTGTTTAACCATTCTGTCTCTTCTTTTCACACACACACACATCTGACCAACCAAAGCAGTGAATGAAATTAATTTAGGCCCAGGTTCAAGTTTCACATCTTTATGGTCTTCAAAGGACATAATGATGTGAGACTTTCCTCTGCGGGACTAACACAAGCATTTCTTCAAAGGTTTTAAGACCACTAGGTGTGTGTAATGTGCATGTGTGTTTGTGTGAGTGTGTGTGTGTGTGAGAGAGTGAGAGAGAGCGAGAGAAAGGTGCTGATATTTTCTTCAGGGCCTGACTTCACACAGTTTCCACCATCCACATTTAATCACTTCACATCACTCCTCTGCAGCCAGTTAGGAAAATGCACATTACAGTAAGTTGGACAACAAAGTGTTCCTGAACCTACAGGTGGGAACTAATGTACGTACACTACACAAGCAATACACACACTAGGCTATGAGGTGCATGAGCACTTCCATCTGACTCCTTTGAAAATATATTCCCGAGCTGTAACTGAGCTGTGCTGACGGAAAAGGAGAAGCAGAGGGAGGGAGTTTGAAGGAGAGAAATAGAGATGAGGGTAAAAAGTTGGACTTCCCCTAACTCCCCCTGAAAAGCCATAACACTGCTTCATGTGATTTTGCTACTTATAACCACGCTTGACTCACTGCATAGTACATTTTGGCACATCCCATGATACACATTAACCAATAACTTTAAATCACATTTCCTAAGGTATGTCTAAACAGCAATGTAACTGCTCCTCTGTGACTCTGTGACCGAGGTGGTCATGAGTTATGATTTTGCATAGCTCTCCTGTCCAGCATTGGAAGTAAGCTGCTTTCACAACAGAGCTGGTATTCTTGTCTAAATGCTGACTAGTGATGACAGTAACTAAAGCATTTGTCCCTGTGGAAGCAAAGTTATTTTGTATATGTTTCTGTGTGTAAGTGTGTTAATTTTAGATGTAGATGCAGTTGGCTAATTAAGGGTGTTATGTGGACTATTCAGTCAAAGATTTTGGAAAATTAACACAGCTCCAGTATATATTGGTCAGAAGATGGCCATAGCTCAGACCTCAAACATCCATAAAGTGTAAATTCAAGCCAGCAGCACTGTTTACACTCCACGCACTGATATTACATCCAAACACATTTGCTCATAACAGGAGAGGAATTGAGCAGAAAAACAGAAAATGCTATGTGCTGATTTAAACCACAAACTCTCTGGGAAAATATCTTTAGTGTTGACCTGCTATGAAAGATGTGATTTTAAGTTCTGACTCCACAGAGACTGTGAGATAGCAAAAAAAAATGGGCTTTGTTGGGAAAGAAGACAAAATAAAAACCTTTGCAACATCGACAAGTCTACAGAGGGGAATGATTTCAGAGGGGGATTTTATGGGCCTGGAACATTATTTATTATGAGAGCAGTGGTCAGTCATAAAGAAGATTATTCCTCCAGGAACACTATTATTGTCTTGATGAAAATGAGAAATACCACTACTAAAACAATAGTTTAACATGTTGGGAAATAAATATGCAGAGTTAGATGAGAAAACTACTGCCACTGCCAGGAGCCAGGCTTCAGATAGCTTAGCTTAGCATAAAATTGGAAGAAAACAGCTAGCCTAGGCCTTGAAGGGTCAGTAACTACTGTCCCTGAGGTCTCCTCTGGTTTTCTGCCCATCTTGTGATTACAACAGGACTTTTTTAAAATTATAATCTTCATGAATCTTTAATAATTAATCATTAATAATTGTTTTGACATATACATATAATATTTATAAATCCTTTTTAAAAATATACATTCACTTTTGTGCTGAAAATTAGATGAGAAAACTGACATCAATCACATATTTCTCATACTGAGCACTTGGCATTCAGCCACTATCTGCAACTGTTTTGTAATTTTCTGCCTCCAAACCTTGTTTGTAGCAGAGTGTTGTGGTTTCCAACCTGACTTCCTGTCCTGCCCATATTTGCTCTCTGTCTGTGCCTCTCTCACTCCCTGGTTTCTCACTCTGCCAATTACCCTTCATCAGTTTCACCTGTTATCTTCCTATGTAAGCAGGTTTGCAGTGCTCTACCCCTCTGCCAGATCATCACCGTTCTATCCCTAAAGCTATCTTCCAGCCATGCCTTATCCTGTCCTGAACCCAAATCTGAATCTGAATCAAACCCAAACTTGGACCTGCCCTAGATCTGAACCTGTAGAATAATCTGTAAGTCTGCCTAATCTGTTTACCTGATCAGTATTCTGCTCACTGGATTAAGATTGGATTTAGATTTGTCTGCTATTCTACTTTGAACTTTCTGATTCAGACCCTTTCTTGTTTACACCTGATTCCACCTGACTCTCTGACCAGACCCTGGTCCCTGAAAACCTGATTTTTGCCTAAGAATTAATCCTCTTCTCTGTGTTTGTCTCTGTTTCAGTTCACCTTGCTCACCTTTCAAGGGCACCCAGGACACATCTTGTGCCACCGCCATCTTAGGATCCTTTCCTATACTGCAGCCCAAATACCTACCTGCAACCTCTACTTACCTGCTCAGCTTGGCATCACAACACCATTGAGTCAAATTACTAATATTGGTTCAGTTCCTGCTCCATTCCAAGATATTGGCTGTTTCTCAATTCTAAGTATGAGAAGTACGTACTTGCGCACTTGGAAGTACAGACTTGGCAAGTTCGCACTCCAAGTATGGACTCTCGAGGACAGGACTCAGGACACTCAATGCAGAATTGAGGCAGCAGCTTACTTGATCATGACGAGCTCAGCTATTAGCTATAAGTCCTCTATTAGTGAATAAGCAGATACTTACATATACCAAATATGAATTCCTCTCCTAGAAATGTCTAGCAAAGTACAACAACTGGAGCTGAAATGTTTGTGTGTGTTAATTTGCTATTGTTGCTAAGTGGTGAGATATTTGGCTCACAGTACACAGTATGCTCCCAGAGCATCCTTGATAATATGGGCGGAGCAAGTACATATCTTTGAGGCGTACTTGGCTAGATGCTTACTTGGAATTAGAACCGTACTTGGGTTTTTTCTCATGACGTTTCACAAGTCCACAAGAACGCAAGTATGGAGAACTACACATATTGAGAAACAGCCATTCCATTCCAGTCCCTGCTTCCTGTCTCCTTCACCCAAACATCTGCCTTTGAAAATAAACATCTTTTAACCCAGTCTTGCCTGTCAGCCTTGATTCTCAGTCCAATCCAGCAATTGGACAAGATTGTATTTGGGATGAAACATACTTAGATCCTCTGTTATCACAAATCCAGACGCTGTAAAGTTTTCATGCCTTTACTTAGCAGAGGCGCACAAACACCCAGACCACAAAAGTAATGTTTCACCTACAGTCTCTGAGCAGTTTGAGCCATGCTAGTCGTTTCCTCCTGTTCCCGGTCTATCCTAACTTAGAGTGATCAACTGGAGCTGTGTTAGATAGATCAGTGGTACTAATCTATCTAACAAGAGCCCAAAAAGCACATTTTCCAACTCTTCTAGTGATAGTAATATTAAATAATAATAATACACTGTGTTCTGGTTATGTGTGGCACGATGCAGACAAGCCATGTATATCCAGAATCAGGTGGTCTTCTCATTGACAGTAGTTGGTGGTTTGATTCCCAAACTGATTATTCAGTATCTCAGCCACATTGCAGTTATACTAAGCATGCCAGTAATGTCTTCCATATTAATTATGGACATCCAAAGAATTTGCAGCTACAGTGTGCATTTTGTATAGCAGGCAGGGAGTCAGGTATTATTATGGCATTGAGTCAAGAGTTTGTTGTCAGGTATTTCTAACTAGGCCACATTGCTTGGTTTAGGCCATCTAGGAGATAGAACTGAATCTGTGTGGAGCTGGAGTGGAAAATACCTGTAACTTTCTCCACAACAAAAACATTTCC
This sequence comes from Helostoma temminkii, assembly GCA_900302695.1. NCBI lineage: Eukaryota > Metazoa > Chordata > Actinopteri > Anabantiformes > Helostomatidae > Helostoma > Helostoma temminkii. Next base: position 25,393 of record OMLM01003536.1, read on the forward strand.
CATATTCGGAACACACACACACAGACACACACACTGAAATGCAGACATTAGTCCCGGTGGTGCAAAGTACAGAGCCAGAGCCCAGTCTGACAGAAAAGCGTCTGAGTGTCTATGCATGTTGAAATGAGTACACTGCTCCCAGTGCAGTCATACTGATGCAGGTAAAATAAAATGCTCTGAGTTTCCATGAGAGAGCTCCAGGACTGTAGGAGTGGAGTATCTGTAGCCAGAGAAACAACCGTGATTCAGCAAAAAGACCTAGAGAGCATAGTGTGAAGGCCTAGCTAGCAGAGTATACTTTTTTAACCAATTAAAAAATAAATAAATAAACACATTGTCATAAAAACAACCTTTATCATGGTTACACATGGTAAAGCTGGCAAGAAATGCAACATTAATGTTTTGTTTCCATGGTTTTGGTAGTTTTTCCCACACACAAACCCACACATTTTCTCAGTTAACGCAGACGAGTCACGTGACGTCTGTTGTGATGACAGTTTTTCCATAATTACTGTGTTCCTACATTGTTTCTATGGATTCACAGCAACATGCTCAGTGTGTAACTGTGTGACGTCAACTAAACACAAAGTTAGAATGTCAGTCACGCCAGAGACTTTGGGGAATATCAGGAAACCAGCAGTAAGGTTGTACATGGGATGACAAGAAACTGGTCAACATCATTAGCTGAGTCTGATTTACCGTTTCACCGCCATGGACCATGGCTAATGAGTTACAAGTGTGGCTTTCCAACTACGTGTGTCTGCTGGGGGTTGGATAATCATAGCTCATTTCACAGAAAAGATCAATTCAGAGCCTTTTTGTTTTAGTTATTTCAACACGGTGATCTCAACTGGAAGCAGAAGGGTCTGATTACCCTCATTTCTCAACTCGTCTGTCTTCACCCAATATGTCATCATCAACTACCACCACTTCAACACACTGTGATAAAACATAATCTAATAGCATGATGCTCTTAACATGTTTCAGTCAAGTCAAGCTTACAAAAAACTGTCCCCACTATTGAGACAGCTGAGTAGGGAATTACACATGATTGGTAACTTTACCTCCTTTTGCCATCTTTCTCTCTAAGGATGACCTTTTCAGTTATGTCTTTAATCAGTCAAGACTAATCCAAGTCATGTCTGACATCATGCAGTTGGCAATGACAGCAATAGAATTGTCACAATCAGTGCAGCAGACTTTTTCTTGTGATTACAAATTAAATTCATGAGTTATTCTAACCTGTCATGTATGTAATCTTTGAAAGGTCTGTACACGACACTTCAATAAAAATATTCTTACTGTTCAATTTTATAATCTGTTCACTATGTCCTTTCTTTGACTGAAACTTGAGATATGTGATATATGAGCTAGCCTCACATAGTATCTTAGAGGCACTGATTATGCTAATGATCACTAAAACAAACAGTTTACAGCATGTTTGACATGATCTGAATGTTGTTTCTCGAAGCAATGAACAATAATTAAAGTTTCATTCAATTAATTTCCTTCTGAATGAAATGCACTCAGTGGACACATTAGTAAGTGCTGTACACCAGTACAATCATCTGTTCTACCATATAGTTGCTTTTATGATTTTTTAATGTTTTTTGTTTCACACCATGACAGAGATGTTAATTAAATTATATATTTAAGCACTGAGGTAATTAATAGGGCGTTGTACTGGACTGCATCATGTTCAGAGGTGTTTCTAATATTCCACAACTAATATATATAATTCATAAATCAAATATTATGTACTATAAGTGCAAAATTGTTGATAGGACCCATTGCAGAAAGTTATTACCCTGGTGCTTAATGGCCTTATGTTGTGGCTGGTCTTGGTTTTAGCTGATCTGTGAGTGTGCTGCCCACAGGAAGTTCCCACTGCTGTGGCTATCAGGGCGGAAAATGAGTGTTTGTTATGCCCACTTTACTCACAACTCTCCCGCTAAAACACACATTCACTTGTAGGTGCACACACTCACCCAGTTAAAAACAGACCATTGATCGTTTCCTCACATCCCTTTTCCCACGTACTGTAGCAGCAACAGACTAACAGGGATCTATGTGTTTAATTGAGCCTGACGTGTTGGATTATTCTGTTTGAAGTTAGCTTAAGTAACCAAATTATTTCGTGAGAAACTTTTTCTTGTTGTCATTACAATTAGGGTTCTTAATTGTAATCCACATTGGGTCAGAAACATGACTAATGTTAAATAGGCAATTCATTTTAACACTACAGTCATGTGCAAAACTGTTTTTTGTGTGTAAAAACAGGGTCTTAGTATTAGGCAATACGACCTCAGATGAACGACATATAACTTTATTCGCAGTGTCATTTCTTATTTTAAAGCCAAAAGTTTAAAAAAATAAGTGGGCAATACTGAGTACCCCCATGATTCAGTAGCTTGTAGTACTTTTAGCAGTAATAACTTCAAACTAAATGTTTCCTCTGTTATTTTATCAGTCTTTCACATCATGGTGGAGAAGTTTGGGCCAATTGTTCTTTAAACATTGCTCCAGTTCATCAAGGTTTATGGGGATGAAGTCAAGTGAGGTGAAGTCTGTATGTTGACTAGGCCATTCTAACATATTGATTATTTTATTTTCCAGACATTCAGATGTAGATTTTCTGGTGTGCTTTAGATCATTGTCCTGTTGCATGACCCAGTTTCCACCTAGCTTTAGCTGTCAGACAGACGGCCTCACATTTGCCTCTAGAATACTCTGGTATAGACAGGAGTTCATGGGTGAGTCAGTGACTGCAAGGTGTCCAGGTCCTGTGGCTGCAAAACAAGCCCAAATCATCACCCTTCCACCTCCATGCGTGTCAGTGGGTATGAGGTGTTACTGCTGAAAGGCTGTGTTTGGTTTCTTCAAACATGGCCCTGGGCATTAAGGCCAAATAGCTCCACTTGTGTCTTATAGGAGATTGTTCCAAAAGTCCTGTGGTTTGTTCAGATGTGGTTCTGTGAACATCAGTTATGTTTTTATGTTCTTTTTAGACAGAAGAAGCGTTCTTCTGGCAACCTTTACAAACAAACCATACTTCAGTTCAGTCTTCAGTTGTGCTCTGATGGCCTTTAACATTTAACATGCTCTGTGAGGTCTGTAGAGTCTGAGACATAGCTCTCTGTTGTTTTTTTTGTTTTGTTTTTTGGATTTTTTTGGATCGTTTTGGAGCATTGCACTGTCTGAACTGGGGATGAATGTGCTAGAACCTCTCCTGAGAAAATTGGCAATTGCCTTTAATGCTTTCTACTTTTGAATAATCTTGCTGATTGTGTAAAAATTGTTTTGAAATGGTTTTATAACCTTTACAGATTGATGTGCAGCAACAATTGCTTATCTAAATCCACTGCTTATGTGTTTTCCTCTTGGTATTGTATTAGCACACACCTGAATCCTCCAGACCAGCAAACTGCCAGGTGGAGACTGAATAATAAAGGGCTGATGATGAATAGCACCTGGCTGCAGCCTGTTCTCTTACATTCTATGGAAGCAGTAAGGGGTCACTTAGTACTGCCCACATGCCCACATTTTTTCTTTTTGGCTTCTTTTTTTTATAAATAATTGCACACTGAAAAAGGTGATTATGTTTTTACACACACACACATTTTTATATTTATTATCAATGCTGTATGTTTTCTGATGCATCTTGTGATACTAGTGCACATTTCTAAAATGAATACATCAAATCACAACAACTACAAGTAACACTTCAACAGTTACATACCACATTCCTCTTTTGAAATTTTGTGTTTGTGCACAGAAAGTGTGTATGTATTCTGCATTCTCACATGTTTGTACGGCCCCATTGGGTATGAGAGCACATACTCATTATAATTCCGACGGATTTAAAAGAGTTGTTTTATTGCTCCTGTGGACATTTATCTTTGTTCATTGCAGAATAATAAAGAGCACAAGAGCTGACAATCATTTCAAAGGCGTTTTTGTGAGCTTCATGTGTGATGCAAGGTTTGGACAGTCAAACAGGAAAAATAAAAGTCAGCTGGCTTGTGGAGGTTTCTGTTAGTAGTGCTGACCTAATTTCAGCAGAGAGTACAGAGGTGAAAGGTGGAAGCTGCTTTGAATCACGGAAAGTTTAGAAAAAGGTCCGGAGGTCTTTTGTGGGCTAGGAAACTGAGACCCATGAGAAAGAGCAGAAAGTCAAGTCATGGTTTTTAATATCTGTTCCTATAAATCACTCACAACCTGGCACAATCATAGTACAGTACCATCCAAGACTAAGCAGAACAAGCTGCAGGATTCAGGGTGTAGCTGATTAAAGATGACCGCATCTGAATTAAGAAGACAAAGATCTGCTTCAGTTTATACAGAAATGAGCTGTGTCCTAGAGTGTTGGTGGGAGTATTGCATTGAAGTTTAAACTTTAAGTACCTTTTTGATTGTTGTATTACAATTCGAGCGTGTTTTATTTAAATTAGATTACCATACTGTTTCAGGAACAAAGCTGTGTACTTGCATGACATTTTAAAAGCATGACAACACGCTGGACTGCACAAATGATTTACTAATGCTTTTCTAAATAATACAATGGTACAAATAATACATTTGAAACATTTTAAAATCCCTTCATCTTTTGCCATTCTTTAATTGATGTAATATTTACACATGGGTGTGATTAATGTCCCATACAGATTTCTGCAATTCATGAGAGACTGAGAAAGGGACTCTCTCCAGTGTGATCACTGTGCAGCAGGTTTTGGTCAGACAGCATTCATGCAGCCTGAAGCTACAAAAGCTGTTGAGATGACACAACCAGCAGAAGAAGAAAATGCTAACTCCCCACACAAACTGCTGCTGTAACAAGAAATTAAACATTTAAAAAATGACACAAATGTTAAAGAGGCATATATTGATTTTGTAAATGTTAAATACTCTTAACTCTTAACTTTGGATGGTCCAGTGATAAAAAAAAACCTTCAATCAGCTTGCAGTCCTTTTCAAGTGATAAGACCGTGGTAAAATAGAAACTTGAAATTCCTGATTTACCTTTCAGCAGCATTATTTTTCACCCCTGAGTTACAACCATTTCTGATCTAATACAGATGCTTTGACAGGTTTGAAACCCATCTGTTGTGTTTTATAGGAATTGTAAGTCAGCAATCTCATAATTTCTGGCGATTTTTATGCCGTTTTCCTAACAGGAAACTAACACTATGGTGGCCCCCAGCAAAGCCTCCGTTCATTTAGACCCCAGCAAATGCACTAAATTTGATTTAACCCTAAACATTTACCAACCTGACAGATTAGTAGTTCAGACACTGTTTAAGTTCCTTACTTAACGTCAAGGACAAAATATGGTCCTTATTTTTTATTCCTTGTGGACTTCTTTTGTTGACTTATTTTATTAGTTTTTCTTCTATTAATTTAGAAAAGGGAGAAAACCTAACCCTTTTTCTTCACATATAAACTTGCTTACTATGTTGTCTGATCTCCAGCAACTTCTTAAAATTTGACTTGGCCTTTAAAGGCACAGAATGGATGGGACATGTAGCAAATGACAATAACACAAATCCACAAGCACTTGAATAATCACTGGAACGTACGTTTTCAGTTAAGTGTGTGTTACTGTGACTGACGACTGGCACCTGGACAGACTTGCCCTGCAGCAATAAACCCATTCCATTGATTTATACAGGTTAAAGAAAAGCCTAGGCAGTGATTCTGGAAAGCAGCTTTAGTCGCATCAAGAATGTGCAACACTGTGCACTCACACAGAGATCAGGGCAGTGCACTTCAGTAATGAAACATTGCACACATACACTTAGGTATTTAGGTACACCTGTAAAATTCAATGCAATTCAATACATCAGCTCTGCTGTGAATTCTACTTTTACAAAGTTACTTTGTTATAACTTTGTAAAAGTAAAATTTTAAGTAGAAGTAGAAGCAGAACAAAGTTTACTGTCAGAAAGGTAATAATTCTTATAAATTTTTATTAAAGTCATAGTGTGTGGTGGAATCATACTGGAGTGCATTAGATTAAGAGGTGTTTTGGGCCCCTTTATTCGTTTTAAAATGGGGTGGCCAAAACATTATGACCTGAAAAAATTCTGTACAAGCAAATATAAGTAAAAAGCATAAAAAGGCAATTATATTTGAATAGTTTCTATGAGAATGTAATCATAGTAGTGTAATTAATTCACCTGGGATTTTGCTGCTGCCTACATTGTGTGTGATCTACATGCAGAGGCAAAGCAGGGACCAACTGTATGAAAACTAAACGACTTAATTGAACACTCGTGCCTCAGCAAAGACGTAAACACATTAGCACTCCTGGTACAAACAAGGAGCTGAGCAGTTACATGAAAAGAGAGAATGATTAACTGTGTATTTAAATGAACCAGTATGTTTATTCAGAAATAGATACTGTTTCAGCTGTGAAATAAAAAAAAATATTTAAAGGAGCTACTCTGTATTTTATTATGCCATCCTCAACATGTATGTTATGTAGAGCTGTGTAGGTTTTACAGATGATCTGTTTCATTCAACTGCACTTTGATATCTAGCTCAGTATTATAATGAAAGCCATAGAATGGAAAACATTATTGGAAGCTGTTTGTCAGAGAAATTAGAACCATCTGGAATCTGGGTTTAATCAGAAACAGAATCAAACTCTTATTTGTTTGTTCACTGAGAAAGAATCCATCTGACTGATTATTAATTGACATAGTCACATGTGTGTGTGTCTGTGTGGGAGTGTGAGAGAGAGAGAGAGAGAGAGAGAAAGAGAGAGTGCTTGGGACAAGATTTCAAGTTAGCCTAGCAAATATTTTCTGATGCAGCCAAGGACCTAAACAAATAAATAGGTTGATGGTGTGTGTTTTTCTGTCAAATAATAACTTCTCACGAAATAGACCACCACCACCATCTCTACCCCTTTTTCCCCCTCTCTTTTTCTCGCTTACTTTCATTATGACTTCTGATACAGTAATAAATGTGCACCTAATGCAACCCAGATTGAGCAACATGACATACTTAAGTTTTATTCTTTGCACTTTATTTTGCATGTGCGTATGTTTTTGGGTCACTCTAACCCAAAACATAATTTAATTGAAAACATTCCAACAATCATTTCAAGACACAAATATGCCTCCAGTGAAACTTAATTCTGTAACCCCTAAGGTAATGGTATAACTGAGCTGTTCCTTCATATGTATGTGTTGCACGCACACACACACACAAAAAGACACACACTTGTGTGCAGAAGATTATGGTTCAGGCTTGCCAGAGCTTTTCCTGCTCAACATGTATAAGTCAGAAAGTATCAGTAAACACAGATTTTTATGTCAAACACCACAGTTGCACAATAATAGATCCCACCGGGGTATCACAGAAGCACTGTGATTGGTCTGCCAAGGCTGGTATTTAAAGTTAAATGCTAATTCAGGGATCATGCTAGCATGCATCATTTGGAGAAGATATTAAAATGTTGACAAGATAATGAAGCTCGTTGAAAAGTTATTTCCATTCATCCGTGTCATTGGAGTTTCATCCTCTGGGGACCAGGAATTTCTGTACAAAAGGTCATCACAATCTTTTTAATAGTTGTTGGGATGCTGATGGTGCCTAGAATGTCAAAAATACAAAACCACAGTAAATGGATAAAAGGATGAAAATCTAGAAGCACCTCTGTCAGTGACGATGCTGAACTGCCATGGAAATGCCCCTGCATCTTTTTCATGCTGGACCAAATTTCTTCACATCACATATGTGTACATTTCAAGTGGAGTTGTGTTTACTTGTGCACTTGTAAAAGTGTGTGTGTGTGCTGTGTGCGTTTTTGTAGGTTTGAAATAAAAAAACAGAGAGACCACAGTGTGAGAAGAACTCCACCACAGCCTGCACAGTGAAACAGGAGAGGCTTGGGCTAATCAGGCACCCAGCAGTCACCAACACTATTGCAAAAGATCTGTGGAACAAGATGGATAGCGTGGGAGATGCCTATGCACACACTGCATACAGTCATCTGTGCATGCTTGGGGCACACACGCACAGTTCTCATCTGGCTGACATATGCCCTTTTGTTTGCACACAAACAAACACAGCAGCTTGTGCAGATCCAAGCTGATTTCATTAATTTCATTCAGTTTCATTAATTCTACCACAGATAAGCAAGACTGATCTGTTTTAGGCCCAATAAGCACCCCTGTTCTCTCAGAGATTATACAATGGAGCAGAGGGGCCAATAATTCAGGGATTACCCAACATTTCTGTTGTATTAATCTTTAACAATAAATCATGATGTGTTCTATGATTAATTTATTATTTTATCAGCTCCAATCATCAGGGGCTTGTAGGGGACAAAGGGAGGGTGAAAGAAAAAAAAAAGAGCAGGATGAGAGGAAATGAAGACACAGGCCTGTAGAGAAAGTGAGGAGGATGGTGGAGAAAGGGGATTGACAATCTGAGAAGGAGGGAGGGCAAAATCAAAACCAGATGCAGGCTGAATCTCCAGTATTGTTCCCAACTCAAACCAGCTGTCCGCTGTTGGCTTATCCATCAAAATAAACATTTTCTCGATGGCCACGAGCTATACAGGCCTGTTAGTTATTATAAAACCTTTCTTACACTGTGCAGCCTCACTCTCACTTGGTCACATCATACACTAACCAATTTAGAGGTATAGAGAGGTAAAAGGTGTCGTAACAATATTACATCATATTCAAAAGCGCATATTGCTTTACACTGTCCTGCCAGGACATACTGCACGTATGTTTACTGCATTCTTGTTTGTTTGTTCCTCAGAGACCTTGCTTTTTTTATAGCTGTTCAACCTGAGTTTACTGGCATAAAGACAAAGCATGAAACAATTACTTCAAGGTCCTTGAGGATGAATTACACTTGTTTTCCTTTTTGCTGACTTAATTGCTGCCATTTTAGTTTTCATCCATTTACAAACCACAGTGAGCACTTCAAAGTTGTCTTTCAGTTCAATATGCCTGTGTTGAGGGTGTTCAGTCTGGATGCCAAGTAACCTGAAGCCATTCAGTGAACTGTCTGTAGTTTCGCAAGTGCACAAACTCTATGGATAAATCAAGATGAGGGAGGGAAGTATGAATTCCAGAAGCCAAATGATGTCTCATCTCTTTTAATCAATTCGATGTTTAAATACTTGTTTACACACAACAGTTGTTTGACAGGGAATTTTTGTGAGCTTGAACAGTCATATGCAAAAGTTAGTTCCCCTTCTTTTAAATCTATTTCATTTATATGTAAAAACATTAAAAATTATTTTGGTTTGTAGCAGGTCTTAGTAGTCACTTTATTCACCATGTCGTTATTTATATAAGCTAAATATGTCATCATACAGTGTCTCTAGCTGCTGTGCAATATATGTGCTGAGTGTTTACAGCTTCCAAGAGGCCGTCGTCAGCTATGGTGATCTCCATTCGTGGATGACATGTATTTGTGTTTATGTGCCACAAAACAACAAGTTCTAGAAAGCACAAAACTTAAAACCACTTTTCAATTACGACTTTACGTATCAGGGGTTGTTACCACAAAAAATGGCACGGCATGTAGAGCAGTTGTCTGCCAGCCCTACATGTTTAAGTGTCAGTGGACAAGGCACCGAAACCCCATTGTAATGTAAATGTAATGATGGAAAGTTAACACCAGCAAACCAAAGAAAATTTTTCCCACGTTTTCCAATGAAGAATTAAGAGTATGACCAATATGTCAATATGACTTAAATGTATGGGCACAAGATTATATTCCGAACCCCTCATGTGAATGTGTAAATTAAGGCAAAGTGTTAGAAATGGCATTGGCCCTTAATGTCCCACAAAAGCATTTTAATTGGGTTGAGGTCTGGACTTTGATAAGGCCCTACCAAAACCCCTTTTATTTTTCATTCATTCTGATCATTGTCCTCTTGCATGACCCAATTTGACGCCTCTAGAATACTCTGGTATAGAGAGGAGTTCATGGTCAACCCAGTTACTGCAAGGTGTCCAGGTCCTGTGGCTGCAAAACAAGTCCAAATCATCAGGCCTCCACCTGCATGCTTGACAGTGGGTATGAAGTTTTTCTGCTGAAATGCTGTGTTTGGGTTTTACCAAACATTGCGGTGGAGATTGAGGCCAAACAACTCCACTTTGGTCTCATTTGTCTATAGGACAATATCCCAGAACTCTTGCGGTTTATGCAGATGCAGCTGTGTGAACCTCAGTCGTGCCTTCATGTTATTTTTTAGGCAGAAAAAGCTTTCTTATGGCAACCATTTCAAAAAGACTACTACTACTACTTGTTTAGTCAGTAATTGTCCTGTAATAGACTTAACATTTAACATGCTCAGTGAAGCCTGTAGGGTCTGAGATGTTTGTCTTGGGGGGGGTTGTATTTCTCTGAGCATTGCACGATCTGACCTTGGGGTAAATGTGCTGGGACGTCCACTCCTGGGAAGATTGACAACTGTCCTGAATGCTTGCCACTTGTGAATAATCTTTCTCACTGTAGAACGTTAAACTCAAAATTCTTTGGAAATGATTTTATAACCCTTTCCAGATTGATGTGCAGCAACAATTGCTTCTCTAAGACCACTGCTATTGCACAACAATATAAGAAAGCAAATAGTAAGGATGAGTCGAATAATATTCACATGCAGCACAGTGAATATTTAATGGCTGTAACATAGAGTGAGACGCATAGGAAATGGGAAGCTTTGTCCTTTTTTCCTCATGCAGCAGAAGTGAGTTTTGTTAGCCACTGTCTATTGTCCAACTGTCCATATGTTTCCTACCATCAAGAAGTTATCTGTCAGATAAAGTTGTCCTAATGGAACTGGGACTTGCCCCTGCCAAAAGAAAAGGGCAAGCGGGCCAGACCGTTTGGGTGGCCTTGTGCAGTCAATGTGAAGTATCCTTCCTCTTCACACTCATCTCGTGCGTTTGCGTTGTGTCTGATTCTGTTGTAGCATTTCAGAAATTAAGATGGATTGAGAAATGTCCTGTGAGTATTTCTCTATGTTTAGCATGAAGTCAGGGGCAAATTCTATTTGACCACTGTGCTGCTGCGTATCCCCCAGTAGGCTTTGCTGTGTCCGCTGCCAAGGAAAACAGCACAGGCTTTAGACGTGGAGAGGCCATATCCTGCTGCCTCTCAGGCTTCCAGGTGTGTGCAAGAGTATTTGTGTGTTTTGAGTGCAAGCGAGTTGATCAGCTTGCACTCAAACCAGGCTGATGTATAGGTAGCAGAGAAATTTAGTGTATACAAAAGAAATTAGGCAAAAAGAGAGCGAGTCTACGCGTGTGCACAGTAGTGCCAGAGTGAAAACAAATGTGTGTGGACATGGTTTTATATGTCTAACAGCCAAGATGTAGGTGTTGACCTATCTCTGAAAGGATAAACAGGCCCACTGCATCACATGATTAACCCTTTAAAGCCCAGTCCAACAAATAATAGCCACAACATCCTATTTTTTTAACTGGAGTGTGTATTGCACCCTTTGTTGAAAAACATAAATAAAAATTTTAAGAAATTATTTCTAAAAGTAAGATTTTTGATGTATTACATTTGATACATCAGAAGTCTATGATAATTATTTAATCAAAAGATTTTTGTGTATCAAATATGATACCATTGGCCTTATAGGGTTAAGGCTTAATGAAAAACATCTGATCTGGTTGAATTTTCACATGTAAATTGCAGCACATTATGCATTTCACAAACACCTTGCAAGATTAAATGTGCTTCTCTGTACATGAAAATGTAACCTCAAAAGAAATAGCACAGCAGCTACTGTTCAGATGTGACTCTAATACGAGATATGTTTAGTATTTAACCAACAACAGAGACAGTCCTGTGTATGAGAAGAAATACTTTTGTTTTTTATTGTAACAAATTTTATTCCGTTCATGTATACAACATAATAGATGATTAATTCTGCATGAAAAACAAACCAAGTTAAGACCAGTCACTATTCTCTGTGTTTGTTCAGTAAGAGCATTTGAATGAATGGTAAAATCATCTCTGTAACATATCTCTGGAATCCAGTTTTGGACGTTCTGCTGCAAGCAGCAGGGATGTTTCCTGTAAGTTTCCTGCTGTACTTCAAAGGTAAGTTTGTGGTTAAAGAAATATGTTAGGCAAAACTGCAGCTGCAGAAGTTAACCTGTATTCCGTGCTTACTCTGGCTCTGACCCTCTGTGTGGCTGAGGCAGCTTCAGCCTTTTCATTTATAATCTTTTTTTTCAGACTGGAAGTTGATTACACATCTGCAATTGCAAAACCAGCAAACATTTTCAAAGAAACTATGTTGAAAGAAAAAACTAAATGAAAGCATAACTTTAACATTGGGAGAACTATTCTTTGCTGTTGTTGATGTGACGATCAATATCATGTTTATACAGTTTGTCCAGAGGGTTAGCTTAGCTTAGCTTAGCTGACTGAAAATTAGAGGAGATGGATCGCTTGGTTCTGCAACAAATTTGGTACAACACTTGTTATAACACTAACACTAATGTTAAAAACACTAACATCAGGGTTTTTTTTAAAAAGTCAGGAATTAGCAAACTGTGTCGTGCTGCTGTAAAGTGCACAGACAGTTCAGATAAGCATAACGTATTGGCCTTACACCAGAGATGCCCAACCATATCAATACATGCTTCCAAAAGAAAAAAACGCTAAATTTTGAAGAATAAGGGGCTTGTGAAGAGTATTACATACACTGTAAGCAAAAGTACTGCGGTGAACAAGAAGCTTCCATTTTTAGCTCAACACAGGCTTTCCTTTATTTCCATTCCAAGGAAATAAAATAAAGATATGCCATAATAACACAACACTTGGAACTCTCAGCATAGTATGATTAATATGGTTTTTCAACAACAAAATGCAGCTGGTGATGATTAATTCTTGGTCTAAATAACCTCTTTATAATGTAACATGACATTGCAAATGTCAGCCAATGCTGTACCTCATAGTGCTGAATTAATAGAACTGTTCATACACCAAGCGAGTTGAAGCATCAGTAATTGGAACATGCTGGCTAGGACCTCACAGGGTTAATTAATGCTGAGAAGAGCACTTTCGATTACTCTGCACGCGTTTGATCACAACCATAATGTGATGCTGTCATTTCTAATGACATCCAGGAATATTAACACCATATAGCCGCATGGTGACAGACAGTCACTTGACAAACTGACAACGTTGTACCTACACACACACACACACACACACATGCAGTCACATTCAGATGCCAGCGCACACTTCCACACCATATCTTCCACACCACATACTGAGGCAGTTACAAAGGCCTTATCTTTATATTGCATTAATAAGAAAGGCAAACTGTGTGTTACTGCTTCACAGCCTCCCTCCAGAGAGCGGGTGTGTAGCTGACCTCAGGCTCTGAATGATAAAACACTTGCCATCAAGGGAGCCTGGATGATCTCATTGTTGTTCTATAGTCTTTTCTCCCTATCTCCTAGTCAGTGTGCACACACACATACATACACACACACAGACACACACACAGCTCAGGGCCTTTGCAATTGTCTTGTACTCATATTTCTCAACAGGGAGGCCCCAGTGGAGGTATCAGCCAGTCACGGGTTAGTACTGTGAGTGATGGCGGTTTTGTTGGCGATATAGTTTGTCAAAGTTTGCTAATCGCACAGAAACACTGCCTCATAATGTAAACACACCTGTGTCCTGTCATAATGTCAGCTCCACTGCTCCTCACCATTATCTCCCCTCAGTGCTTCCCTTTATTCTCATCAGTTTCTCTCAGATTTACGCCAGTTTTTACTCCAGTTTAATGAACTTAAATTACCCCATCTTTCCTCTCTCCTCTGCTGTGTAATGTGTGTATGTGTGTGCACCCAAAGTGCATTCACAAAGTATTAAGATTCCATTCACTTTTTTCAGTTGTGTTATTTGTTATGTTGTTAATTCTTTTTTTTCTCATTAATCTGCACTCAGTGTCCAATAATGACAAGGTGAAAATGAAATTTTAAAAACGGAAATGTATAAAAATAAATAATTAAAAAAACGTTGTACATAGTATTCAAACCCTTTGCAACAACACTTGTAGCTCAGGCATCCAGGATTATTGCGAGGCCCAGGCCTGAGGAAGGCTACAAAACATTTCTGCTGCACTGAAAGATCCCAAAAGCACAGTGGCCTCCAGTCTCAAATGGAAGAAGTTTGGCACAACCAGGGCTCTTCTACAGCCGGTCGCCTGACTGAGCTCCAGAGATCCTGTATGGAGATTGGACAAAGTTCCGGAAAGATAACCATCACTGCATCTTCCACCTATCAGGGGAAATAATTCATTTGATTTTGGGGAGGGAGGGTCTCTGTGTAGAGTATTGTCAGCTGAAACAATGAGTGATGTTTATAACCTTGGTAAGGAAGGAGAGAAACGCGATACAACAGCAGAAAGCTACATGATAAATATTTCCTAAATTTACTAGTGTTGTGTTGTGCTCAGCAGATCCACTAACAGGGAATGTTCACTCTCTCTCTCTCTCTCTGTGAATAACCAGACAATTACCTGCTGTGTTCACACTCAGGCTCACACGGACATTACATGGACTTCGCACTAGGGGGCTGGCAGGAAAAAGTCTGTGTAATGTCCATACGGGTTGACTCAAATGTTTGCATTCACACATGAAGCATGTGAAAGCAGCTCAAGACTAAACTGTCTGGCCTCATCTCAAATGTATCCATCCATGTATATGGGCATATGTAGACACACACAACCATATACACAGTACCAGTCAAAAGTTTGGACTCACATAGAAATGACTGTGTTTTTGACAGAAACACATTTCATTTTCACATTTGATCACATGATCACATTTATCAGGAATCTAGTGTAGACATTGTTAATATTGGTAATGACTATTGTATATCTACATAAACGTTTAGAGGGCTATAATGAGCTAACATTAGCATATTATACTTTCTAAGTTTTTTTTATTTAAAAGCATAAGTGATCATTAGAAAACACTTTAGCAACAGCTGAAGACATGGAACTATTTATGAAAAATATGGTCATTACTACGAGTGTCTGAACTTTTGACTGCCTACGTGTGTATAAACAAAGAGAGACCCTCCATAGTGGTCTCATAATATAATCTTGTCATGTAGCAGTGCCTGTAGGTGACGGACAAAATGAAAAGAATGCAAAAGAAAAATGAAGATGAACACATAAACATGAGATAAGACCACTGGATAAGGTTAGGATAAGGTCAGCGTAATTTGGACCGGACATCGGATCCAGCAGGAGGTCAAAGGTCGCCGGGTCAGTGTGTCAGGATGGTTATGTGTATGTGTGTTTTTCTTTCTGATGAATTTCATCTGTTATTTTCACACAGTGTTGGGTACTTGACAAATGCTATCAGTTACATGTCACTTTAATATTAATGGTTTAAATAGTTACAGTACTCTATGACGGAAGTAACTCAGCCCAGCTCTATAAAACTCTCCCAGTAAATCAGATTCACATGTGGAATATTCTTTATTTTATGCATGTAGACTAGAAAATGAGACATTTAGGAAGCAATCAGACAACACAATGAGACACTATGCTAAGCAGACTACTTATTTACATGTTCTTTAGTGCACCAGCTCAAACCACAGGACCAGAAAGATAAACGTCTGGATGGGACAAGTAATAACGCAGTGTTTTCCTCTCCCTCATCCACACCACTGTGATGCTTTGAACAAGTGACAGCTGTTAATACCTGGACATGCTTGTGACCCACTCACCTTGCACCAATGCTTTAAATGTTTTATTTTATTTCACTTTTCTGTCTTTTTTGTTCTACACACAAACCCATCTGACCACACCTTCTCTTCCCTTTCCCTGCTGTAAACACTCTCAGACAGACATACTCACCTGCCACTCCCCTGCTCACACATGCTGTCAGGCCTAAAACTCCCAATTCTGTTTTCTACCCTGGGTTTCTGTTCACCACTGTTTCCCTTATAAATTGGTTTTAGTTTTGTATTCATGGTTTTCTTTGATCAGTATTTTTCATCCTAGATTTATGCTCTCTTGTTTGTCATATTTCTTAGTTCTTTACGCCACGCAATCCCGGTTCTAGGTTTCCTTTTGCCCTGTTGGTTAGGTGTTTT